>JABMCL010003660.1:417500-435000 GCA_018857735.1 Alviniconcha marisindica
GCTAGGTCTACATCATTTTATACTGCCGGGTCTATTTCATTTTATAATGCACCGTCACCGCTAGGTCTACATCATTTTATACTGCCGGGTCTATTTCATTTATTATGCACCGTCACCACTATGTCTACATCATTTTATACCGTAAGTAAGTAAGTAAGTAAACATGGTGCTTAACGTCCACAGAAACCACAAGGCTTATTAGGGACGGGGAGAACGGGGGGAAGGGGGGATGGAGGTGGGGGGAGAGGGAGATTATAGGCCTATCGCTACACTGTCACCACCAGAATGATTTCTGCATTAAGATGGGCAGCGATGAGAACCGTTTTAATGTTTCATTAATTGTGAGGGACAAAGTCACAAGACCATGTCCACAAACCACAACGTTTGAAGAGAAAGGAAAGCCGAAGCGGTATCGAACCGAGGTCCTTCCGCTTACCAGCCTTACCGCTAGGCCAAACCGGCTCTCAATTTTATACCGCTAGGTCTATTTCATTTTATAATGCACCGTCACCGCTCGGTCTACAGTATAATATAAATGCACCGTCACCGCTAGGTCTACATCATTTTACACCCCTAGGGAACTATACCTAACGCTACGCTGTCACCGCCAGAATGACTCATGCATTAAGATGGCAAGCGATGACAGCCGTCTTCATGTTTCATGATTGTGATGGGCAAAGTTACAAAGACAATGTCCCCAAACCAGTTTTGTTTTGGTGGAGAAAGGAGAGCCGAAGCAGAATCGAACCCACGTACCTGCTTACAGCCGAGCACCCTACCGCTTGGCCAAACCAGCTCGCCGTTGATTCATGGCGCGTTCACCATTCTTGTAGTATACATAGCACAATGCCAGTGTGATGCAATATTATTTTCGCGCGGCGATCGCAGATCTACCGAAGAATCAATCAATATTCAAAATCCGGACATATCCAAGAAAAGATACCCTCTCATAATTATTATTCCTGGCTTAATTTTGGGCATTAGCCGCTCTCGATGACGTTCTGCTTTTAGTGTGTGTGTGTGTGTGTGTGTGTGTGTGTGTGTGTGTGTGTGTGTGTGTGTGTGTGGTGTGTGTGTGTGTGTGTGTGTGTGTGTGTGTGTGTGTGTGTGTGTGTGTGTGTGTTCTTGTTTTTGTCGCTCGAGGTATGCGACAAAAAGTCAATATTCCAGCTTGTGAAAAAACGGGCAAAATGCTCAAAATCGTAGAATCTTGAATACTATACTATGCGACTTTTGTTGATGTTGGCCAATTGTCAGTTTAAAATACACAGAGATTGGGACAAGGCATTGAGATCATACAATGCAGTAAAACCTTTATTGCTTTGTTTTCTAATGCTTGAGTGTTGTTATATGTATGCATAATACCTCTTGATTGTATTGATTTTATGATTGTTTGTATAGTTTGGCCTGATATAACCGTCATAGCTGAATGGGCGTAAAAAAAAATTCCTTCCTTCCTTCTTTCTGTAGTTCGTATTATGATATTGTAATATTATTATTTCTGGTTGACTGGGCGAAAAAACAAAAACAACACACATGCACACACACACACACGCACACGCACACGCACACGCACACACACACACAAAGTCCAACAAAAAATTACTTGCTATATTCTTCTTCTTTTTTTAGTTTAAAAATAAATAAAAAATAAATAAATAAGCTGACAACTGTGGCGTACAACTTCAAATGCTGGATGAAAACCTAACACCAGAATTATAGCAGGGTTGTATCTGGACACGCATCAAACAAACCACAGCCTGATAAGTGTTATTGTGTGTGTGGACATTGTTTTGGCTGTGATGGAGAGGGCGTGGAGGGTGGCAATATAAGTAATGACTGTACACTCAATCACTCTCAGAACTCTTGGTTTTACTACGTTTTACTCCGTTTTATTTTATTGGTATACCTTTACGTTTGTTATGTTGAACTGTCGAGTAAGTAACTTGGTGTTTTACGCCGAGTCGTTGAACTGTCGAACTGTCGAATTGTCCTTTTTGTGTGTGTGTGTGTGTGGAATTCGAGTAACCCAAGAGGCAAATTTTCATTTTATGCATTTATCATGAATGATCAAGTTATGTTGTATTTGTATTTAATAGCCTGAAGTCAAGGGGAAAAATCGTTTCTGTACCTACGAGATCCCAGTACCAGCCGTAGATAATTAAATACACTGTACACATCCATCGTAGCCACACAAAACTCTTCCTGATTTGACCTTTTGTGGTTAACAGGACGCTAAAAATCCAGTTACTAATTGTAACACGTGTGTGTGTGTGTGTGTGTGTGTGTGTGTGTGTGTGTGTGTGTGTGTGTGTGTGTGTGTGTGTGTGTGTGTGTGTGTGAAGTGATAAGAAAGACGTTGAATGAAGCGTAATGGTGTATTTGTCTATGTAATTAGTAGCCAATTTCATTATTCTCTTGGTTCTGAGCGTCCTGGTGGAACCGTACTGGTTGACTGAGCAAAAAAAAAACAAGTTACTTACTTGGTTCTGCATATTTCTGTCGATCCTGTTTGTTTGTTTTTTTATTGTGCGCTTGGGGCTCACGTTAGATGTAAGGGCTTTATAAATACTCTTATGCATTGCATTTCTAGCAAGCCACTCCGACAAAAATATCACTTTAGATGTATCGCAGCGGGTGTTCGGTTCTTATTAGAACTCTTATCGGTTTCGGATCAGCTATTGGATGGTGTGGTTTAGCTGAGCTGACAGCAAAAGAAGTATTGTATTTCATGTTTCCAAATATTGGATGACTATCGCGACCGGCTTAATAATTGGGTGAAATAAACCGAGAAGTGCTTTACACTGACTTGTTCAGTCTGTTAACTTGTCGAATTGGCTGGTGATGTCAGTAGGCCTTGCAGATCAGTCATACAAGTCCTTAAGGTGAGATTATAAACCGAGGTCCCCTGTGTCTATACACATGCAACAGCTCACGCTCGCGCGTTGAAGATCCTCGAGTTCATGTTAGAGGTCAACGGATTATTGAAACACTGAAAGAACCCAGCATACCCTAAAATATACATGAGCGCAAAGAGTTTGCTCGAGAGCGGAAAATAGCGTTAACTAAAATCCGCCAGTTAATCAGTTAAAGATAATATATTAAGTATGCATTCTTCGTAAAGATTATTCAGAACCAAAGTCTGTTGTCGATTTACTGGTTATACCTACCTGTGACTGTGCCACTTATTTGGACCTGTCCTTAGGCTGTCTACTCATGTATTTACTAGTGACTGTAGTATACATGCGTATGTAAATATGTGTGTTTATATTGCTGTTGTATGACTAGCGTGTTGAAAATTTAAAAACAGCAACAACAACAATACTCCAACAAAGTCGCGTGGCAAAACTGATGTGGTACAGCTATAGTGACAGGCATGGACTCCAACCAGAATTAATACAAACAGGTCATGCAGTAACTTCATTTTCAACGTCATATTTCCGCCATACTTTTACAAGGATTGTAGGGGAGTTCCCTTGAAATTACAACTCTGCCCCTTTGCAAGTGGTTGCATTCATCACATCGGTTCTAGTGAATGCATCTTTCTTCTCTCTCTCCCTCTTGACTTGCATTTAGGGCTCCAATACCAGCTAATGGTTGAGCTAACTAAAAGAACAGCAGCCATTGTGGACCGTGTCGTTCTTGACTCGGCCCCCATGTTTTGTTCCTGGACCCCCCCTTTCACAACGACGACATTAGGCCAACACTTTAGGAACGACGGACTGTTTTTCTTTTTTTCCTCCAGCTTCGCTGCAAGCCTCTCTTTCCACTTCTTTCAAAGCCGGCAGAGCCGTTGACGGCACGGTTATGAACTGGAGCTGTGTAGGCTCTTCAGAACGTGAGGGCATTTTTTTTTTTTTTAAGCTAGAGGAGGGGAAGAGGGTGAAAAGACGGAGACAGCAAATGGTTTCTGCTTGGCTTGTGTCGCTTTGAAAAGGCCACCGCTGCTGGTGGCGGCCGTGGCTGTTGGCGACGCCTTGTGCCGAAGACGTGATGTGTGTTGGCCCTTTTGTGGCCCGGTCTGTCACACATTACGGCGCTTTGAGAACAGATTAGGTGTGGAGAAGTTGACTAAAAAACTCTCCCTCCCCATCCCCCCCCCCACCCCCCCCCAGCCCCCTGCCTCGCCCACTTCTCCTTCTTGTTGACATTTTGCAGTTTGGGGTTGTCGACGCCGATGGTGCTTGGGACTGGCGTGGGCGTGGGGGGTCGGGGTCGGGGCCGGGTCGGGGCGAGGGGGGGGGGGGGGGGGGGGGGGGAGGAGGAGGGGAGGAGGGGGCATCCGTGTCTGGAACGGGAATTAGCGAGATCGATTAATTACTGACTACTGACTCGCGGGTCAGGGGTTATTAGTAAGTATCGCAGACCCGAAGGAAGATCTTGGAATCAGTTTCTGTCTGCTTCCCCATCCCTTCCCTCCCTGTGGTGGATACGTCGCTGAAGTATTTTGTACACACTCATTCGCAGCATTGTCACCCGTATTTTCCTGTTTTACTAATGGGGCGGGTAAGGGGATGGAGGTGGGGGGGGGGGGGGGGGGGGTCATTCAGCGAACAGTGTCCGTAGTTCTACAGTCGTGGTTCTATTATCTTGTCCGTTAGACCTTTAGATCTGTGTCCATAGTTTTGCAATTGTGATTTTATTGTCTTGTTATTTACAACGTTAAAGTGCAGAAATTCAAACAGAAAAGAAAGAAAGAATAACACGCACTCAAAACAACAACAACAACAACAACAACAACAAAACATCCCACCCCAAAGCTAAGGAAAGCGGTAGGAACCAAAAGCTCCACCCCCCCCCCCCCCCCCACCATCAAGCAATAACAACAGCAAGAAACCACGCTTGTTGTAATTTATTTTGGCATATCTATTTTAAAAAAATCTGGTTTGTAATACCTAAAAGTAGGCAGAAATGTGAAAACATGAAAGAGGACTTTTGTTGTTGTCGGTTTTAGATAAAAACAAAAACAAAACAAAAAAACTACCCACAAAAACAAACAAACAACAACAACAACAACCCCCCCAAAACAAAACAACAACAACAACAACAACAACAACAACACTGACAAAATACAACCAACCAACCAACCAACCAACCAACCAAATAACCAACCATCCACCCAACCAGCCAACCAACCAACCAACCAAACAGCCCCCCCCCCCAAAAAAAAAAAAAAAATCAAAAAAAAAATCAAACAAACAAACAAACAAACAACAACGACAACAACAAAAGCAACAACAACAAAACAAAACAAAAGAAAAGAACAACAACAACAACAACAGAAAACAACTTCCTAGATCAGTGTTTATCGTCATCCCAGAACAAGCACATGCTGGTTTAGGGAGAGGCTGGGTCAAACACAAACAGCGCAGAAGTATTCGTAATGCCACTGATAGTGTCCCTAAATCCCCACAGATAACCTTTCACCTTTCTTGGCGACATGGCGACACTGGCTGACAGATACTCACTGTCTGACAAACCGGAGATTTAGAGTTGGAAATGAATGCTAGTCGCCGTGCTGCTTACTGTACAAAACACGGGGATATAAGCCAGATTAGGATTCTGATCCCTTTGTTGTCAGTCCTTCTTCTTCTGTTTCCTGAGCGTGTATACAGCTTTCACACAGTGAGGTGTAATATTTAGGTTTGCAGAAATCCTCCAGTATAATATTACGACACTGGCAACGATTAATTATCAATAGGAGTTATCGGTATCTGGACATACTTATCTGCATACAGCCGTTAACTTATATTTCTATTCATCCATAGTTATATTGAGAGACATTGTATGACCTGTGTGTGTTATCCTCTCGGGTCCCTTTATACTGTAAGACGCTTACAGCTTTTAAAGAGAAAGAGAAACTTATTATTATTATTATATCATCAGCAGCAGCAACAGCAGCAGCAGCAGGATTATTAATTTGATCAAAGTATACGTCACTTGCCACCTTGAGCTAAGAGCAGGGGTGTCTGCGGTATTTAACCGTAGCTGAGGTAGTCAGATAGTAAACCGATTGCGACGTCCTGTCAACATTGACGGTAGGAAAGGGCAATGCAGCGTGCTGTATGTGATGCTTGCCCAAGGGATTATAGTTAGTAATTGGATTTTAACGTCCTGTCAACCGCACAGGGTCACCTGAGGACGATCTGACCAAGGGAGAAGACAGGAGAAAGTGGGGATAGTCTGCGACGTTTGATTAGGTCAGTAAGGGCAGGGTCGAGGGATGTCTGTGACAATTGACTGTAGGCAAGTGCTGGGGAGAGGGGGGCTGTGACAATTGACTGTAGATAAGTGCTGGGGAGAGGGGGGCTGTGACAATTGACTGTAGATAAGTGCTGGGGAGAGAGGTCTGTGACAATTGACTGTAGATAAGTGCTGGGGAGAGGGGGGTTGTGACAATTGACTGTAGATAAGTGCTGGGGAAAGGGGGGCTGTGACAATTGACTGTAGATAAGTGCTGGGGAGAGGGGGGCTATGACAGTTCACTTTAGATAAGCGCTGGGGAGAAGGGGGTCTGTGACAAGTGCTGGGGAGAGAGGGTCTGTGACAATTGACTGTATATAAGTGCTGGGGAGAGGGGTCTGTGACAATTGACTGTAGATAAGTGCTGGGGAGAGGGGGGCTGTGACAATTGACTGTAGATAAATGCTAGAGAGAGACTGAGGGTCTGTGACAATTCACTTTAGATAAGTGCTGGGGAGAGGGGGGTCTGTGACAAGTGCTGGGGAGAGAGGGTCTGTGATAATTGACTGTAGATAAGTGCTGGGGAGAGGGGGTCTGTGATAATTGACTGTAGGCAAGTACTGGGGAGAGGGGTCTGTGACAATTGACTGTAGATAAGTGCTGGGGAGAGGGGGGGCTATGACAATTGACTGTAGATAAGTGCTGGGGAGTGGGCAGTCTGTGACAATTGACTGTAAATAAGTGCTGGGGAGAGGGGGTCTGTGACAATTGACTGTAGATAAGTGCTGGGCAGAGAGGGTCTGTGACAACTGACTCTAGATAAGTGCTGGGGAGAGGGTGGTCTGTGACAGTTGACTGTAGGTAAGTTGCTGGACAGAGAGGGTCTGTGACAATTGACTCTAGATAAGTGCTGGGGATAGGGGGTCTGTGACAACTGACTCTAGATTAGTGCTGAGGAGAGGGGGTCTGTGACAGTTCACTGTAGGGGTCTGTGGTAATTGACTGTATATATGTGCTGGGGAGAGGGGGGCTCTGTGATAACTGACTGTAGATAGCTGTTGAGGAGGGGACGGGGGGCGGGGGGTGTCTATGACAATTGACTGTAGATAAGTGCTGGGGAAACGGAGTGTCTGTGACAATTGTCTGTAGATAAATACTTAGGGAGAGGGGCCGGGTCGGTAATAACTGACTGTAGATAAGAGCGGTGGCAGAGGGGTGCGGATGATGCCTGATGCAGACAGGTTAAGGGGCAGAGAGGGGTGTCTACGACAGTTATAGCTTAACAACAGCAGGAGGTATCAAGTGCGTCAGGGTACAAGACTAAAGGGGTACCCTCAACGACGTGTGACGGACGTCTCACCGTGGGTGAAGGAAAAGCAAGCGAAGGGAGAGTGCAGGGTGTTTTGTCACGGCGTGTGGCGTTGTTGCTAAAGTCAACGGGGGGATCTTCCACACGCAGTGAGCTCTCAACAAACACCAGCTCCCCAAGTCAACGCGGACATTGTACAGGGCGACGAGAACAACGCCAGTCTGCCGCCTCTGTTTGCTGTTGGTCCTGGAAACGTGCCGCACGGCCAGTAAAGCAGTGCGCGTCGTCCGGCCCCAACATCGGCATGAACCTGACGGAGAGAGAGAGAAGGGGGGGGGGGGGGGGAGGGACGAGAGCCGGAGAGAGAGAGAGAGAGAGAGAGAGAGAGAGAGAGAGAGAGAGAGAGAGAGAGAGAGAGAGAGAGAGAGCAAAGTCAAACTGGAACTCGAAAATGTTAATACCCAGGATAGTAGGAGACACACACACACACACACACACACACACACACACACACACAGACGGAGGGAGGGAGGGAAGGGAGAGAGAGAGAGAGAGAGAGAGAGAGAGAGAGAGAGAGAGAGAGAGAGAGAGAGAGAGAGAGAGAGACACAGACACAGACACAGAGAGCTCGAACTCAAAAACTTGAATACTGCAGGATAGTAGCAGAGAGAGAGAAGGAGAGAGAGAGAGAGAGAGAGAGAGAGAGAGAGAGAGAGAGAGAGAGAGAGAGAGTGGGGGCGGGAGGGGTGGGGGAGGGAGGCGGGGAACAGGAGGGCAGGGGAGGGGGTCGAAGCTGGGAAGGAGGGCAATGGTAGGGTACTTTGGACGTGTGTGTACAGACATGAGTGAATGCGTTTGGGAAGTATACGAGATAGATCAGTAGTATCAATAGTTGTGTCCACGCATGATGATGGAACTACGTCGGCCCGCGGGCTTGGGTATTTATAGCGTCAATTCAGTCGACAGGCGGGGCGACTTGTTGCTGGAAGGAAGGAGTTCTCTTGTTAGTTGAAAAAAACAAGCCAGAATTACATGCAAACAAACTAAGAGAGAGAGAGAGAGAGAGAGAGAGAGAGAGAGAGAGAGAGAGAGAGAGAGAGAGTAGTGTGTGTGTGTGTGTGTGTGGAGAGAGAGAGAGAGAGAGAGAGAGAGAGAGAGAGAGAGAGAGAGAGAGAGAGAGAGAGAAAATAGCCTACTTTCAACAATCATTATCTATTTTCTGTGTAAGTATTCTTGGCACAGAAAATTAAAACATGATCTGTACGCAAGATCAAAATCACCCTCTGAAACAAAATGTCCCGCCCCATCTTTCAGCAAAACAAAACAACTGACAGACAGATAGACAGAAACCCTGCACACACACACACACACACACACACACACACACACACACACACACACACACACACACACACACACACACACAACCAACCAACCAACCAACCAATCAAAAACAAAAAAACAAAAAAACTCAAGTCCCACCCTCACCCTCCTCCAGCAAAGAGAGAGAGAGAGAGAGAGAGAGAGGGGGGGAGAGAGATAGCCTCCTCCAGCATAGAGAGAGAGAGAGAGAGAGAGAGAGAGAGAGAGAGAGAGAGAGAGAGAGAGAGAGAGAGAGAGAGAGAGACGTGTAAAGGCGCAGGTAGCTAGAAGTTTGCATGCAGGAGCGGACTCAGTCAAGCTGATGGGCCATAATTGGAGACGGCAGGTCTGTTTCTGTGTCTGCGGCGCCCCCGGGCGGAGGAGCGGTACAGCGGTGTACAGCAGAGGCCGGGCCAGTACAAGCTGAGCGGCCTGGGTAGAAGCCATTTTGTTCCTGGGCCGTGTTCACCTCCTTCAGTCTCTGCGATGACCCGCCTGATAAGGCCGGCAAAGCCTCGGCGGGCAGGGAGCAGTAGGGGGGGACCGGGCTACACACAATAATATATATATATATATATATATATATATATATATATATATATATATATATATATATGCGTTTTTTCCCCCTTCTCTCTCTCTTCTTTTTCTCGCCGGAGTCAGCTTGGAGTTTGTGTCCTCCGACTGTGGGGATCGAGTTGGGCTGATTTGCTTCGCTAATACGACTGATCTGCTCCGCTAAACTCTACCGGAACGATTTGCTCCGGTACATCCTACGGGAACGATTTTGCTCCTATGGGACGTGCGTAGTTCAGGAGCTGTGTGAGAGTCGAGGTGGCCGTCCTGGGCTGTCCGTCCTAACGAGCCTCATGGTTCGTGGACGTAAAGCAATACTGAACCATGCTCACGCATTGGTCTCAGCTTGTCAACCGACATCCGAGGACGTTAAGCATCACCTGAAGGAATGGGACGTGCTCCGGTAAACACCTAGGGGAACGATTTGCTTCGCTAAACCCTACAGGGGAACGGTTTACTCCGGTAAACCCTATTGGGAGGTTCAGTGAAGCTGGTTTGCACGAGTGAATGCCCTTTGTAATCTTTCGCGCAAGAAGTCGCGACTGAGAGGCCGCAGCGTCACTTCCGGGCCGATTCCTGAGTAGGAGTTGCTTCACGCTGTGTATAACAATGGAAGTTGAACCTAGAATTGCGAAGCAGTACAAATGCCACCACTGTTGTAGTTGCAAAAATCAGTTTCCGGGGAAAGGGGATGGAGGATGGAAAAATAAGGGTCTTTGCATCGTTGTTCGGCTGACCAGAAGATCGCGAGTTCGTGGAAAAAATGCGTTTTGGGGCATCCTATAGCACGAGCAACAAGTTATTGCTTATTGCCAGGCACATTCTGACTACGGGCCTCCAAAAATGTCTTTAAAGTTGGCAGTGCAAAAAATTCGCAGATTCACTGTCACCGCCTTCCACTGTGAAGAAAGTACGCACCGGAAGTAAAAGCAGCCAAGGGACTTAAGCGATGCCGGGCGAAAGTCAAGGGAGTTAACAACCCCACCTGAACCGCCCAATAGGGGAACGATTTACTCCTGCCAACCCTTGTGGAACGACTTGCTGTGGTAAGCCCTGTAGCTGAACGATTTACTTTGCGGTAAACCCTTGGGGAACGATTTGCTGTGGTAAGCCGCTATATGGGAACGATTTACTGCGGTAAATCATTGGTGAATAGTTTGCTCCGGTAAATCCTAAAGGAACAATTTGTTCCGGTAAATTCTAAGGGAACAATTCCCTCCGGTAAATTCTAAGGGAACAATTCCCTCCGGTAAATCCTAAGGCCAGGGAGCGACTTGCTCCGGTAAATCATGGGGGAACAACTTGCTCCGCTAAACCCCACGGTAACGATTTGCTCCGCTAACGCCTGTGGGAAGGCCGATTTGCTCCGGTGATCCCATGCAGAGGTGGGACACCGCGGATGCAGAAATTAAGGTCCCCTCTACTGACAGAGACATCAGAGTGGCTGTCAAAGGTTGTTCCTTCTTAAGCCTAAATCAGGTCAGAATATAGCTAAGCATGCTTTTGGTACTGCCAGTAATATAATGAACCTTTTCTTTCTTTTTGACCTAATTTTTTTTTCCAGTTCATTTAACGTCACCCTCCCCCCCCCCCCCCCCCCCCGATCTGTTTAGTGCTGGACACTCCAGAAAAGGACCGACCGCCACCAGAACAATAGATAATATTAATGTAGTGGGGAACTCGCAAACTTGTGCAGAGTAACTCGTGTACTCTGCAACTTATTCCTTCAACCGTTGTAGGAAACACAGTCACGAAGACAGTGTCCACAGAAACAACTGTTTAGAACAACTCCGCAGCAAGACAGCTACTCTATTCAGCAACGAGAGCCCATCACCACTTTCCTGTCTACACATCTCCTCGCCTCGCTCATTTTCATGTTCATGTCCCGAGCTCTCTACTTGGCTATGTTAGGCTGGCCAGGGATACAAGGGACAAGGTAGTTAGTGTTCCTGACCCGGCCAACGGAAACTTTGTCAGTTTGATGATGAGGGTGTTGCGTGCCTGGATTGTTTTATAATTATTACCCCGTCCTTGTCTGTTGTCTGGTGACGTGCATGAAGTCCTAGGTAACGACCGATCTCCGACTTGCACTTTTGCTACCTGCCTAATTTTTGTGTGTGGATTGCGTCACACTATAGTTCGTGTTTACGAGAACACACACACACACACTGACTGGAACAACAATGACTTCTAGCGTTCTAAAACAAGATCCAAACACATAAACGAGAGTTGACCGCTAGAATCCAGTAAGTCCCTTCTTATTTTCACTAAAGATACATAGTTCTAGCTGTCAGCCCTCGTAAAACACTATTGTGTTTTGTCTTAATAAATAGCGCTCTTTTTAACTTGTTATGTGTCAGCGCCAAACTTGTCACTGTCAGTGTCAGAGTGGATGGCTAACGGGAATCTGTACAGCAGTTCCCGTTAACACACGAATACCAGCAGTACCGCTCGGTCTTCCCTCCAGCCAGAGGAAGAAGGGAGGCGGCGAGAGAAATGTCCACTTCGCCGCGGCTGGAGTGTTTCGCCCAGTCCAGTGCGCTGGAAGACCTCGCCGCTCATTCTCACTCGACCCGCGATCTGTCGGAAGCAATTTACTACGCCATGTTCACAGGCAAAATGGGACCTCTTTGTATACGTATGTATACACGGGATCTGCTGTAACACTGACTGAGGGCGAACCCGAGGCCTATATAGACTGAAAGCCTACGCTTAAAAAGAAAAAAATGTACGGGATGAAACGAGCGGAAGGAAGTTTGTGTAGTTGCAGAGATGTTTCACGCTTCCGTCCACAAAGTCTCAGTGTCTCCGTCTCTTTCTCGGTCTGTCAAGGTGCAGAAAATTGAATAAGCCAGTGATGTATGTAAGGTCGGAAAGATAGCACAACAGCGGAGTACGATTAGGAAAGGTAAAAGAGAACCGAGTCTTGTCCCTTGACAAAAAGGCTAGTTCACTTTTGTTGGACCGGCGATACGTGAAAGCGGTATTTTGCGTCTATTTACTTTATAGATTTGCGGTTGGAGGTACGTCACTGAGTCAGAAGAACTATGTCAATGCATCTACATATGTATTTCGTCCTGAGTCCTACGTATGTAATTCGTCCCGAGTCCTACGTATGTAGTTCGTCCTGAGTCCTACGTATGTAGTTCGTCCCGAGTCCTACGTATGTAGTTCGTCCCGAGTCCTACGGATGTAGTTCGTCCCGAGTCCTACGTATGTAGTTCATCCTGAATCCTACGGATGTAGTTCGTCCCGAGTCCTACGTATGTAGTTCGTCCTGAGTCCTACGCAGGTAGCTCGTCTTGAGTCCTACACATGTAGTTCGTCCTGAGTCCTACGTATGTAGTTCGTCCTGAGTCCTACGTATGTAGGTCCATGACTATATCTCTCTCCCGACGACACGTTAACACACACGTTTTTTCCCCAAGAAGTCTGCGCGCTGTTTGTAAAGTGTCGTTTATTTCCTTGCAAGTTAGTAACTGGACTTAACCTCTCATCAACAGCCTTGGGTTATCTTAGGAGAAACTGTCCTCACCAACAAATGTCGGACTAACAAGTCTCTGTAAAAATAAAAAAATGTTTATGCATGAAGAACGAAAGAGAAACAAGCACACATCTCTCTCCTTTGTCTCTGTCTGTCTGTCTGTCTGTTTGTCTGTCTCTCGTTTGAGTTCTCTCTCTCTCTCTCTCTCTCTCCTCGTTCGAGTTCTCTCTCTCTGTCTTTCTCTCTAGCTCTGTATGATTGTTCAACCCCGGAGAACCCGAGGATATCATTTTCATCTATCCCCCCTTTATGTTCCCCAAGAGTGTTGCCCAAAATGTAGATAACGGCATTATGTAGTATTATGCATAGACATTAAAGAAGAAGAGAAGAAGAAGAAGAAGAGGAGGAGGTCGAGGAGGAGAAGAAGAAGAAGAAGAAGAAGAAGAAGAAGAAGAAGAAGAAGAAGAAGAAGAAGAAGAGGAGGAGGAGAAGAAGAAGAAGAAGAAGAAGAAGAAGAAGAAGAAGAAGAAGAAGAAGAAGGAAGAGGAGGAGGAGGAGAAGAAGAAGAAGAAGAAGAAGAAGAAGAAGAAGAAGAAGAAGAAGAAGAAGAATGAGGAGGAAGAGGAGGAGGGGAAGAAGAAGAAGAAGAAGAAGAATCGACAATATAATTATAATTAAATATAAAAGCACAAAAAAAGCGATGCGGATCCTGATGAAGACCACAACAGCAGCATCTCAAAATTGACTGCAGAAGATCGCAGTCAAACTGAGTTTACGAAGATGGATGCGGGCGTGGACACGATTATGTCATAAACGTGTACACGTGCTTCCTCTTAGCCAAATTGCCTTTGGGTGTTTACCCTTGTAAAACTTCCATCCACATATTTTGAACTAAGCGTTGGAACATATACCCAGTGTGTAAAAATAAACAGCTGATGTGTTGTTGATTGTCATTTCAACTCTTTGCACTTAGACTCTTCTTCTTCTTCTTCCTCTCACCACTCCGTTTTCTTCTTCTTTTTTTCTTCTTCTTTTTTCTTCTCTAAGTCAATAAGAATCTTTTGCCGCTTTTTGTGGCTTTTAGTCTTGTTGTTACGATCTTTTGCTGTTGTTGTTGTTGTTGTTGTTGTTTTTGTTTGCTTCTGTTGCTGCTGCTGCTGCTGCTGCTGTTGTTCTTGCTGCTGCTGACGGTGGGTGCCAGGCGTTTTGTTGTTGCTTCTGTTGTTGTTTCTGTGTGTGTGTGTGTGTGTGTGTGTGTGTGTGTGCTGTGCGTGCGTGCGTGCGTGCGTGCGTGCGTGCGTGCGTGCGTGCGTGCGCTAGCGTGCGTGCGTATGTGTATGTGTGTGTGTGTGTGTGTGTGCGTGCGTGCGCCCGCGCGCGTTTAACTTGGAACAAGAGCACTGCTATAAATAAATCGAGAATTAATTGATCATATAATTTCTCGCTATTCTGTTCTTCGGTCCTGTTCACCCTTCGTTTAAGTAAAACTCTGTTTTGATCAGGGGTCGATCGGGCATAATTATTTGCAAAGGGTATATAGGTCCATGATTATTTGCTCTTGCTCAAGTGGCGTTCATCACTTCTAAGCATGTGGTTCCAGTGTTCTGCCACTATTTCTGCGCGTGTTCGTCCATTACCGTAACCAGCACAACTCGCGCCATCGTGTCTTTTACGTGGACTCACTTTTCTCATCTTAGTCTCGTTTTATGTGTGCATTTATACAACATTTGAAGCGGGGTTGGGGGTGGGAGGGAGGCGTTGTTTTTAGAAATGCTGTGAGTATGATTGTTTATGTGTTTGTTTGCCCAGCTAATGGTTGTGAACTTCAAAGTACAATTTACATACCAGTCTTCATACAATTTGAAGGGGGGGGGGGGGGGGGGGGGGGGGGGGGGGGGGGCGGGGAGGGGGTAATGGTTGTTTAACTACGAAAGTAATGCTGTGAGTATGATTGCTTATGTGCTTGGTTGCACAACTGATGGTTGTGAACTTCAAAGTACAATTTCAAAGTACAATTTACATACCAGTCTTCCTTCATATACACTTGTTCTCTTAGTTTTGTCATTTTTATTTTTTTATTTTGTTGTTGTTGTCGTTGTTTGATTGCTATTTTTAGGAGAACTATTTCGGTATGAAGGGTGTTTTGTGCACATTGTAGCGCTGCTTTTCGCCCTGATACAACTTGTTGACTGGACGTGAAACACCAAGTTACTTACTTACTTGTTGTAGCTCAGCTGTTGCTGATTTAATTCATAGTATTAAATTTGAGTCGATCGAGCCATGCAAGATGGAACAAGTTAACACTGACTTGATTATACAGCGAGTTTGATAGGAAAAATAACAGTTTTCTGCTCAATTGATTACGATAAGGGTTTCTGTGCTTGCTCTGCGCACCGTGTTTGTTTTCACATGCAACACCGCAGTTAAAAGCCAACGCGCATGACGGAACACACACGTGACGCTCTCTCCGCGGGGAAAATGGCGGCACGATTCATTAGCTGCTGATCGGCATTTGTTTTGCTGGATCTGTTTCTGCCATGTGCTGTAATAGCAAAAACTGAATGAAACACATTCTTCGTCGTTCAGCGCCACTCATTTGTACACTCACCAGTGTCAGCAACTGGAATTATGCATGTTGTTTGTTTTGTCCAAAGGCGATAGTGTAGACACACGGCTTTAGTTTCCCGCGTAAAGTTTTCAGTGATGAAAGATAAACAGAGACTCAAATTCACACAGTTATTTCTTGTGTGCACAGGCGTTCTCTCTCTCTCTCTCTCTCTCTCTCTCTCTCTCTCTCTCTCTCTCTCTCTCTCTCTCTCTCTCTCTCTCCTTTCTTCCACGGTCTCTAGTCTTCAGATTTCTGAATGGGTTTCCTCAATGAAAGCAGCAGTTGTCTGGAATCTCGAGATCCTTTAGGCTGTCGAGGAGTTCCCCCCAAGCCTCCTTGTGTCTACTGGCCACCTAGAGGTTTTTCTTTTTTTCTTTTTCTCTCTCTCTCCTGAAACTAAGGAGAGAGAGAGAGAGAGAGAGAGAGAGAGAGAGAGAGAGAGAGAGAGAGAGAGAGAGAGAGAGAGAGAATTGTTAGCTCTCTTAAGGCAATGAGTGCATGTCTGCTGTTGTACTTCCTCCGGTGGAACACCAGGGATGCAGAAACAGAGGTCCCCAGTTTTATTGAGAAGCGCGCTTTCACTGTCGATTTCCCCCCATTTTCAGTAAATGGGACCCGAATCGAAAAACGAATTTAGCTTCATAACGAAGAAAATATGCCAAATGTTTCTACTGGCAGGCTTTGTGTGGTTATTCTGTCAAAATTTATTCAGCGGAAATTGCCTCTGTTTGTTTGTTGTTGTTTTGTTTTTGCTTCGAGTTTTGTGTCCTCAGGGCGCAGCCATATTTATTGGCACTTAACCAACGGAGAGCAGAACAAGGTTGGCTCATGACGTACTATACACTGCTGCCACACATGCCGATCTTGTTCATTACGTCACAGACTTGCTCAAATTGGGAGCTAAGTGCCACGGCCGCGCTTTAGCTGCTTTCAGACAAAACCAAGAAACAAACAAATAACACACACACACACACACACACACACACACACACACACACACACACACACACACACACACACACACACACACAAACAAACAAACAAACGAAACACACACACACAACACACACACACACACACACACACACACACACACACACACACACACACACACACACGCACACACAAGTAAACTATACTATAAATCGACTGAACATCTGCTGAACATATATATATGTATAATTTAAAATGTTTTAAATTCCATTGCTAACGCGAGAACCCGTGATGCTTGCTCGCTCCGTGTCTCCTTTAAGCCTAGAGTAAGTAGGTCAGACTATTGCAGCCTTGACTCCTTCGTCTATCGACAGGACCGCCACCTTTCAGTCTCTACTCTGCCTTCCCAGTTCATTCAGTTCCGCCGAACCCCAAGCCCATTCAGTCCTAAATTGACTGTGTCAATAATTGTAATGTGTGCCATGTGGCTTCGGAGTGTAGGATCGCCCTTAAGTGAACCTGGGCGGCTGGCGGAACGTTAGAAAATCAAGAACTAACTAAATTGTGATTAAAAAAAATCTGGCTTTGCTCATGGACTGTTTATATATGTTTGTCCATATTTGCATGAACGTGAATACATTTTTATTTATAAAATTGGGCGATGGAAGTTAAAGATCAAGTTCTGTATCTTGGTTGGAGCAAATTTATTAATGTTCATGTAAATATTGATAAAACATAAACAGTCCGTGAGCATTAAACGAGCTAAACGTGTTTACATATCAAAATATCCAAACTGCAACTTAAGATTCAATGATATCATGGACATTATATATATATATATATATATATATATATATATATATATATATATATATATATATATATATATATATAAGCTAAGCTAAGTGGCATTTTGGATATTTGTTTTGCTCTGATGCAAAAGGTAATATACGTAGAGGTATATAATAAAGGTAATAACACTTTAAAAGTGGATATTACTGCACTGCTTGTGTGCCAGTTTGCCAATATATCTAGGTCTTTTGCA
>JABMCL010003660.1:440000-442500 GCA_018857735.1 Alviniconcha marisindica
AACGTCCACAGAAACCATAAGGCTTATTAGGGACGGGAGAAGGGGGGAAGGGGGTATGGAGGTGGGGGGAGAGGGAGATTATTTTTATATACCTATCGCTACACTGTCACCACCAGAATGACTTCTGCATTAAGTCGGGCAGCGATGAGAGCCATTTTAATATTTCATAATTGTGAGGGACAAAGTCACAAGACAGTGTCCACAGACCACAACTTTTGAAGTACACAGACCACAACTTTTGAAGAGAAAGGAGAGCCGCCGAAGCAGATTCGAACCGAAGTCCCTCTGCTTACCAGCCTAACGCCTTACCGCTAGGCCACACCGGCTCACAGAAGGGCAGGTTCGTTCTGTTTTTGCTTAATGTCCTCAGATGCAGGACTGTTGGCACTGTATATATATATATATATATAGCCACTGGGATAAGGCGACTCCCCGTCCCTAATAAGCCTTATGGTTTCTGTGGACGTTAAGCACCATGTTTACTTATTTAAGGCGACTTCGGACTTAGGAAGGGCAGGCCTGGCAGCACTTGGCGTCAGGGGAACAGAAAGGAACTCGCCGCCAATGGTGGTAGTTGTGGTAGAGGGCGGTGGGGGTGGGGGATGGGGAGGTAGGCGCCGATTAGGGTCGGGAATAGGGGGTACAGTGCGGTGGAGGGGACGGGGTGGGGAGGTGGGGGTGGAGGGGGGGGGGTGGGGGCTGGGGAAGGGGGGCCCCTGAACAGTCTCCAGCAATTAAGGCTATGACATGATGGTGAGGGCTGATAGAGCCAGCATGACACGGGTTGATGGGTGCTGGCGTGGCAGTCTGCCGCCTAGCTAACACCGACATCAAAACTGAAAGCGTAATTACCCTCTATCAGTCCATCAGGCCTTCTGTCTAGGTAGGCTGCGATAAAGCCCAGTGCGCTGTGGTCCCCTGGGTGCCTGCTATGTGTTTACATACTACATATAAACAAAAAGAAAACAATAACGACAAAAATCTGATTATATCTTGACAGTGATTAGGTTGACTTTTCCTATACACTGTCGCTTTACGGCACGGGGTAAGCTTAAGTGCGGTGAATAAATAGCCTACACCAAACAAATATAACAGTTAACGAAGAGAGAGAGAGAGGGAGGGGGGGGGGGGGGGGGGCGAGGGGGGTCACCTCAGCGGCGTCAAAACGTTTAACGTACTTAATCACGTCTGATGGCCGGTTTAGTAGCCTCAAGCATTTTCATTATATCAGGGATGTTTTGAGCGTCAGGCTAAAAGGATATTTAACCTCAGCCGTCTCGACGCCAGTAACTAACTAGAGTCCTTACGTGTATTGACATTTTAAGCTGTTGTGTCTGATTGGGTGTAGCACGGGATCATACATGGATCTTCTGCCTTTTTTCCCCTTCTGTTATGTCTGGGCTAGCCTAAAACTAGATCTTCTGTTTTGTCTGGGCTAGCCTAAAACTAGATCTTCTGTTTTGTCTGGGCTAGCCTAAAACTAGATCGTATTCAGCGTATCTTTTTTCCCTTCTGTTTTGTCTGAAGCATTATTAAAATGTGGCGTAAATGAGGCGTAGACATCTCTTTAGTGTGCACTGTGATAGTGCTGTGGCCGAGTGCAGACTTATACTCAGTAAGTACACATGGTGCTTAACGTTCACAGAAACCGTACGGCTTATTAGGGACGGGGAGAAGGGGAGGGGGAAGGGGGTATGGAGGTGGGGGGAGAGGGAGATTATATACCTATCGCTACACTGTCACCACCAGAATGACTTCTGCATTAAGATGGGCAGCGATGAGAGCCATTTTAATGTTTCAGTAGGAAGTGATGGACAGAGTCACAAGACAGTGTCCACAAACCACAATTTTTGAAGAGAAAGGAGAGCCGAAGCGGTATCGAACCGAGGTCCTTCCGCTTACCAGCCTACCGCCTTACCGCTAGGCCACACCGGCTCACTTACTCAGCGTTACACAGACTGTTTATAGTCTGATTTATCTCAGGAGTCGTAACACACACGACACTAGCTTGTCCTTGGCACTGAATAACCCCGACTTGCGTGCCGAAATACTGAACCGTGACTTCCAAAAAATCGAATAAAAATCAATGAATGGGCCATAAAATTAAAAGTTAGATTTAACGAAACAAAAGAAGAAGAAAAAGAAGAAGAAGTAGAAAATACGAGAAAGACATGCTGATTCTCAACCTATTGGCACTATTATTGCGTTATGTATACACAATTTAATATCCTGTTCAACTTCTGTCTTCGGTTTTGCCTTGAATACGCCGTAAAGAACTTGTCTGAAAATATATTTGTCACATGTAAATATTGATCGAGGTACGCTCATAAAACAATGAGTATTTTCACTCGGTAATGTTTAAATGTTCACTGTGTTGCGTCCGAATGAATCAGTACTTTCTTTGTGATATGGTGACTGGTGCTTGGAGCTGGTGCCGGCGATTTTGTAGGCCTACGCCATGATTTATCCTGATGCGACCTGCTGTCGTGACGTTAAAATC
>JABMCL010003660.1:447500-452500 GCA_018857735.1 Alviniconcha marisindica
TGAAAAATTACACCGAGCATTTAACTTTACGGCCTTACACAATGCATTTAGCGTCTCAAAAACAAACAAACAAACAAACAAAAAACCAACAACAACAACAACAAAAATGGTGACCAAAAATATTACACAAGGCATTCAACATCCTGAAGCAGTAATTATTATGACCAATTTTTTTTCGCCAAGCATGTAACGTCTCAAAGAAATATGACCGACAAATAATTATTTCGCAGAGTACTTTGCCTCTCAAAACAAAATGATGACCGACACGAAAACAACATAGTTCAACATTATTCGAGTTCTACCTTTCACTTTTCATTGTTTAACTGGTGATGGTGAAGTGATGCTTAATGTCCTCAGATGTCAGTTGACATATTAGGGACAAGTTGTGACCAATGCCGAAGCACGGTGCAATAATTCTTTACGTCCACGGAAACCAGAAGGCTCGTTAGGACGGACAGCCCAGGACGGCCACCTCGACTCTCACACAGCTCCTGAACTATGATTGTTTAACTGTTGTTTAAGTGTTGTTTTATAGCTTGTTTTTTTAAACCCAAAAAAAAAAAAAAACTTAAAAAAAACTAAACTCGCCCTGATATAACCGTGATGGTTGACTGGGCGTAAAACACCAAGTTACTTACTTACTACCCCGGAAATTCGTACGTTGTGTTTTGTCCTAATAAACAACGTTCTTTTTTAACCTTTTATGTGTTTGAACAAGAAAAGCGGGTGGTCTCACACGTGGAGTGTTTAGCAAGCCGGTGATGAAGATTTTCTTTTGTTTACGTAAAAAAAAAAAAAAACCCACCTACTATAGCAGACTTGTTGGGCAGGTTTTATTTGTTAAATGGAATTGGCTCAAGTTTCGCAAGCGTCCACTGAGCGGGTGACGCAGTGTTAGTCTATGATTGATGAAGTGTATAGTGTTTCCTTTGATCTCCACCGAGGTCTAAGCGTGCGGGAGAGGAATGGCAAAGGTAGGTGACTGTCTGGGCCGTGTTCTTCTGCTTCTTCTTCTACTGCTTCTCTGGTCCGAGCGGAATACAATAGGGTATAGGTGTCAGAGTATTAATATATTTTTAGTACAACGCAATACAATACAATGTACACCCAATACAATACAGATATATACCAAACACTTCCACACATGCGCGGGCGCGCGCACACAGGCACACGCACTCACGCACGAACGCGCGCGCACGCGCACACACATACACACACACCATGCACACGGGCGCGAAAACACACACACACACACGCGCGCGCAGCAAGAGAGAGAGAGAGAGAGAGGAGAGAGAGAGAGAGAGAGAGAGAGAGAGAGAGAGAGAACACGTACTGGAACTCGAAAACTTTATTTTACAAGGATTGTAGTTTAGGCTCAGTCAAACACCTGTCAAACAACAGAGAGAGAGAGAGGAGAGAGAGAGAGAGAGAGAGAGAGAGAGAGAGAGAGAGAGAGAGAGAGAGAGAGAGAAACCAGCTGATGTCAAAAGCAGACAGCCAGACTCCCCTCGCCAAAGGGCCGATAAGCAGAGCTTGTCAAAGGGCAGGTAATCCCTTGTCCATGGCTGGCAAAATGGAGCGGCGGCTCACGGCCCATTGACTGTCGAACACCCAGGTGGCGGGAGACGAGGTCGGCGCCGGCACGGGCCGCCATCATTAATACCGGCTTAATGGCGCCGTAATCAGACTTTAATGTTGCCACTCTGCTCACTCCCCAGCCAGTGGGGCGAGGCGGATGATGAGGAATTCAGAGTGTTGCTTTTGTCTCGGGTTACCGTTATGTTGCAAGGTGGCGGATCCGGCTCACCGTGCCACTCACTACTACCCGCCTCGTGTGGTGTCTGGCTTGGGCTTCTTTTGGGGGGGATCCCTTCGCCCGTTTTCTGCTACTTACCAACCAGCGGAGATACTTAGCTGGGTGAAACTGTTCGTCCGCCGTACGTTTGTGTTGTTGTTGTTGTTGTTTTTCTCAACTGTATGAACTCATCGCCCATAAGCTCTGAAAGCTTGTTGATGAGTACACATCGATTCACTGTATCTTTATTTTATCTGGATTCTGTGTGTGTTTAAACCCAGATACTTAGTGTGTGTGTGTGTCACACTCACAAGCACACACACACACACACACACACACACACACACACACACACACACACACACACACACACACACACACACATACACACACACACACATGCGCACACATGTACACATACACACACATACACGGACACACACATGCACGCACACACACACACACACACACACACACACACACACACACACACACACACACACACACGGACACACACACATGCACGCGCGCGCGCGCCGCGCGCACACACACACACACACACACACACACACACACACACACACACACACACACACACACACAATCCGTTGTGAGCTTTTGTCAGCAGGCTGTTGTCAAATCGAGTATTGAACACCAACCTACCTCAATTGGGGAAATTTTAAACTAATCTGGTTGTCTGACCCTCTCACTCTCTCTTGCATGTTAGTGCATAATTTATGTCCTATGCACCTCATGGACCAAAGACGTACTAACGCATCATTTACTGGGAAGTTGACATGCATATAATTATTACACTTCACTGGACGAATCGTGATCCTCTCTCAGAGGTCACAGCAGATGATGCACGGGTTGATGCCTTACATTGCATGGATCAAAGACATGGACGCCTCATTCGTTGGCAGTTGGAGATACCTCACACTTCATTGGACAAATCGTTATCATGTGACGGGCAGAGGGTCATTTGGAGGATCAGGCACTTCGTACTGTCACAGGGTTGACTTCTTCTTCTTCTGCGTTCGAACACAGCTGGCCTGTCGGTGGTCTGGATGAAGGTTGTGGTCTTCAGTAGGAAGGTCCTCGGCCATGTTGCCTCAAGCTGTTCTTGCAGAGTTGCTCCGTAGGGCCGCTGCTGCCTTCTTGGGGGCAGACTGTAGAACGTCCTCTGGGGACTGGAGGTGGTCCTGTCTAACATGGCCGGTCTGCAGGTTTAACTAATATCTTGCCTGAAGTCGAATATTCTCAATATGAATTAAAAAAGTTTGAGAGTACTTTGCAAAGAAAAGTAACTCTGCAAGCACGAATACTCTGCCCTTGACCTATGGATCCATAAAGGATGCTAAAATGTTTTAGATCTAGAGGGTTTGAGAGTACTTTGCAAGGTAAAGTAACTCTTTAAGTACGAATATTTTGCCCTTGACCTATGGACCCATAAACGGTGTTCCATTGCTTAAACACCTTTGGGGTCATTTTTCTTCTTCTCTAGATCTAACACTTCCATGCATCCTTTATGGATCCGTAGGTCGAAGGCAGAGTATTCGTACTTGCAGAGTTACTTTTCTTTGCAAAGTACTCTCAAACTTTTTTATATTCAGCATCCCGGCGTCGGATTTACTCTGTTCAAGATCTAAATATAACACCAACAATTAATTATTTGCATTTTTTTCTATACTTCGACCTAAAATAATAATAACAAATTTCTCAATAAGACTAAAATGTAAAAAAAAGAAAAAAGAAAAGAAAAAAAAGGGGTGGGGGGTGGGGGGGGGAAGGGAGGGGGGTCTGTCTTATGCCTGTGCACACCTGTGTCGCCGAGTGCTGGTCTAAGCTGCACACGCCAAGCAGCGACTTCCGTCTCACCCTCCCAACCAGACGCGGGGTGTGTCTGCTGTGAATAATTGCAGTTTGATTGAAGGCTGCTGCGTCACTTCTTCTGTGGCTGTCACGAATGCTCTGTCCTGCCAAACATTATTATCGCTATTTTTCTCCCTGTTAAAAACAATTATGGTCACGGGCCAGCTCTTTGCCCCTACACTTGATATAGCCATGTACGAAAATACATGATTTATTGTTTTGCTCTTTAACAGGAAAGAAATCCCGACATACCCCCTCCCCCAAACAACAAACAAACAAACAAACAAAGAAAACAACAACAACAACCCGCCCCCCAAAATCAACATCAGCAAAACGAATAAACAAGCAATAAAAACAAACTGACAACAACAAACAAACAACTACGCACAAAAAACATCTCGTTTCGCGACTGTTTAGGCATTGACCTAACTGTAGGTCAATTATTATTATTATTTATCAGCCTTTAACATGCTCTTACTGAATCTATAGTCGCCTTTGACTACATTGACCATCGGACTGATTTTGCTATCCGTGCTATTTTTAGCTATAATTATACCTTTATTTGATCTAGAAATGTATGTTCTAAGTCCTCTCTGTCTAGAATCCAGGGCCCATATAAATGTATGAAGAGCAAAATACCAGTGTGAATAAAGTTTTTTACTTCTATCAAGCTGCAGTTGCCAGGATCGCAGCCAACACACCTGTTCATTCACTGAAGTGTGATTCCTGCTGATGATTGTTGCGACCGAACACTTACCGCTTTGTGCGGTAGGCGGATGCAAAAACCAACGTCCTCTCTGTTGGTAATCCAGGGACCATATAAGTGTATGAAGAGCGAATGAAACTAACATAGTTCAGGAGCTGTGTGAGAGTCGAGGTGGCCGTCCTGGGCTGTCCGTCCTAACGAGCCTTCTGGTTTCCGTGGACGTAAAGAATTATTGAACCATGCTTCGGCATTGGTCACAGCTTGTCCCTAATATGTCAACTGACATCTGAGGACATTAAGCATCACTTCATCATCATGAAACTAAAGACGGATAGCTTCTAAGTCCCGCTCTAGTTCCAGGTAAAAAAAATGAGGTTATAACTTTAAACACGTTTAGCCAGGCCGAGTAGTCTTATTTGGTTTCGTAGTCGAAGCAGAGAGATTCAATCAATATTTTATTTTATGTCTGTTCACATCGAGGTGATATTACACACACACACACACACACACACACACACACACACACACACACACACACACACACACACACACACACAATAATAATAATATTATTATTATTTATACTAATTTTCCCACAGGACTACGAACAATCGATTTGACAATATT
>JABMCL010003660.1:457500-480000 GCA_018857735.1 Alviniconcha marisindica
GGTGTAGGTGTACAGGCTAGCTGGACAGGGACTAGATGAGTGTAGGTGTACAGGCTAGCTGGACAGGGACTAGATGCAGGTGTAGGTGTACAGGCTAGCTGGACAGGGACTAGATGCAGTGCAGGGTGGGGGGAAGGGTGTACAGGCTAGCTGGACAGGGACTAGATGTAGGTGTAGGTGTACAGGCTAGCTGGACAGGGACTAGATGCAGGTGTAGGTGTACAGGCTAGCTGGACAGGGACTAGATGCAGGTGTAGGTGTACAGGCTAGCTGGACAGGGACTAGATGCACTACGGACTAGTCGTCTGTCGTCATCGCTGACGACGCTCGATAGACTTACTGCACAGCGAATGTTATTCATCGGTTGATGACGATCGATAAAGACTTGCGGCTGCATAGGCAACGCGTCAGCTAGTTGTCAGTTTAACTCGCTGCACAGACAGCGTGTCAGTTGTCAGTTTAACTAGCTGCACAGACGTCAGCTAGTTGTCACTTTAAATAAAAGCAATGAAAGCTTACATTTTGTATAGACAACATAAAGCAAAAAAAGCTTACGCGTTTGGTATAGACAACGCAGAGCAATCGAAGCTTAGGTTTTGCATTGACAACGTTTAGCAATAAAAGCTTAGGTTTTGCATAGACAACGTTTAGCAATAAAAGCTTAGGTTTTGCATAGACAACGTTTAGCAATAAAAGCTTACGTTTTGCATAGACAACGTTTAGCAATAAAAGCTTACGTTTTGCACAGACAACGCGTCAGCATCCATATCCCGTGAGCCGCCTAGGCCTGGCGGTAAGACGCTAGGCTGGTGAGCAGACGGACTTCGGTTCGAGTCCGCTTCGTCTCTTCATAAAAAGAAAAAAAAAGAAAAAAGGAGGGGTTTACGGACACTGCTTCGTGCCTTTCTCCCCGTACTCCAGACTAAAGAAACGTTAGTGTGGCTCGCACCGCTGCCCATCTGAATGCAGCATTAGCCCCCGGTTGCCGCGCCGTAGCGTTGAAGCGCGGTAAGTATCCTCGTCCCACCTACCCCCACCTCCTGGGATCTCGCCAGTACCGGCCTCACCGGAGCCAGTTCGGCGTTCAACAAAGTCCAACAACAACAAACCTTCCTCTCGCCCTTTTAATAAGCGTTCAGCGTCCATGGGCCGTTCAGATCGTGGGATAGGATCGAAGCTGTTAGCTCCTGAAGAAGAAGAAGCAGCGGTGAGAAGAAATACACGCTGAGAAGAAAGCAGGGCTGGGGCTGGGGTGGGGGTAGGGAGTCGGTGTGGTGGGGGTAGGGAGGCTGGTGTCTGTGTGTCTGGGGGGCGGGTGTGTAAGGGTGGGGGTGGGGTGGGGGGGGGTGGGGGGGGGTTAGGGGGAATTCTCGGTGTCCATTAAAATAAATGGGCTGGCGAGACGTAACGAATTTCTCTGAATAATAGCTGGAGACAATTTGACCCAGAACAGACGTCAGCCATAAAACGGCCATTTATCCCACGCACCTTCACATTTTTTTTGGTGCATATTTATATCCGCCTACCTTTTGCATAAATGGTCCTTCCTCCATCCTCTCTCCCTTCCCC
The DNA here is from genome assembly GCA_018857735.1 of Alviniconcha marisindica. Classification (NCBI taxonomy): domain Eukaryota; kingdom Metazoa; phylum Mollusca; class Gastropoda; family Provannidae; genus Alviniconcha; species Alviniconcha marisindica. Next base: position 459,070 of record JABMCL010003660.1, read on the forward strand.
TCCCTCTCTTCCTCACTTGCCTGCCTTACCTTCGTGACATACTCATGGAACTTAAGTCAATAGTCGTTGGTGATTTTCTTTGTACTCTCCTGCCTGCACACACACACACACACACACACACACACACGCGCGCGCGCGCGCGCGCACGCACGCACGCCCGTACGCCCGTACGCACGAACACACATACACATACGCGCGCTCATATACACACGTGCACAGACACACACAGACACACAGACACAGACACACACACACACACACACACACACACACACACACACACACACTCGTGCACAGAGAGAGAGAGAGAGAGAGAGAGAGAGAGAGAGAGAGAGAGAGAGAACTTGAAAACTTTATTTTACAAGGATTGTGGTTTAGGTTCAGTCAAAAACCTGTCTAAGAGAGAGAGAGAGAGAGAGAGAGAGAGAGAGAACTGTATTTTTCAAGGATGAAGATGTAAACACAAGTCGGCTTGTTTTGTTTTTTTACAATAATCTGTCCCTGATTCACAAACACAGAGAGAAAGGGGGGGGGGGGGGGGGGGTTTGGGGAGGAGGAGGGAAACAAAGCACTAGTGCTTTTTTCCAGACCGACAGCCCCACCGCCTGACTCTTTTTGCGGGAGATGGTGAACCGACATTTTAACGCCGCAGTCAGTGACACGACCGGTGGCGCGACGTAGCGCCGCGTTCAATGAAGCGTGGCCCCCTCTGGCTGTCGCTAACCCCCCCCCCCCCTCCCCCCCCCTCCCCCCCCACCCCCCCTCCTCCTCCACACCCTTCCGACGGTAGTCAGTGTCGCCCCGTGCTGAGTAGCCCGGCAGTCGCCACTCAGGCCCCGCCGGCCCCGCGGCACTTTGGGGCGGCGAGAAGACTGGCCCCGCCAATACATAAACTGCCGATTCAAACAACGCAGCCTAATCCCAGGTGAAGTGTGTAATAACCATCGAGTTCGTTGCTATAAACTGACTGCGCCCAGACGGGGAAATCTGGAGCTGGTGTCCCGCTGTAACGATCGTATTATGCGACGACGGGATATGGCCCGGTGGTTTTTATCTCTGAAGAGACCCCCCCCCCTCCCTTCCCCCTTCCCTCCTCTCCTCATCCTCCCGCCCTTTCGCTCAACGTGACAGAGTAAGGGGCTGCGTGTTTTTGCTACAACCTGTTACTGTATCTCAAACTGTCTGCTGTCTCTGATTGGTTGGAAAAAAAGAAAGAAAAAAAGGGTGACGTATGCCGTACGGCTGTGTGTTTTCATAGTTCAGGAGCTGTGTGAGAGTCGAGGTGGCCGTCCTGAGCTGTCCGTCCTAACGAGCCTTCTGGTTTCCGTGGACGTAAAGAATTATTGAACCGTGCTTCGGCGTTGGTCACAACTTGTCCCTAATATGTCAACTGACATCTGAGGACATTAAGCATCACTTCATCATCATCATCGTACGGCTGTGGATTGATCTAGGCCTAAGTCTTATTTGAGATGCTTTCTCATAGTTTACGAGCTGTGTGAGAGTCGAGGTGGCCGTCCTGGGCTGTCCGTCCTAACGAGCATTATGGTTTCCGTGGAGGTAAAGCAATATTGAACCATGCTCACGCATTGGTCTCAGCTTGTCCTAATATGTCAGCCGACATCCGAGGACGTTAAGCATCACCTGAAGAAGAAGAAGAAGAAGAGATGCTTTCGATGCCATCATTCAGCAGAGCTCAGGAGCTATGTGAAAGTCGAGGTGGCCGTCCTGGGCTCCCGTCTCTAATAAGCCTACGGTTTCTGTGGACGTAAAGCAACACTTCAACTTCAACATCATTCAGAGAGCTGTGAGAAAGTCGAGGTGGCCGTCCTGGGCTCCCCGTCCCTAATAGTCCTTATTGTCGCCTTATTGTCTCTGTGGACGTAAGGCAACATTGATCTTGAATGCATCATCCTTTCCAGCATGCACTAACCGATATTTTCATTGGACCGTTCTTCAGAATATTCATGAGGGAGGTGACGTCGGGTCACAAAATCGAAAGCGAGGTTGGGCACAGTGTTGGTCTGGGTTCATTCTTATTGAGCCAGGTCACGGCGAGCGTCGAGATCGAAAGCGAGGTTGTGATGTGCAAATATGGCTAGCCACAGAACGTTTGACACCAGAGAAATCCTGGCAGCAGAGTGAGCATTCAACTACACATTGCCTCGCTCTTCTTTTGATGCAGGCGGACCACGTGGCAGCATTGAGCTTTCAGACAGAGGATACTTAGTCCGCCTTCTGGCCACTCGGGCTTCTGAAAGCTTTGTATTCGAACCTTATTACTATTAGGTGGGGGAAAACGCTCGCGCGCGCACACACACACACACACACACACACACACACACACACACACACACACACACACACACACACACACACACACACAACCTTTCTTTACAGAGAGAAGCACACCCACTCCCTGGCATGAAAACAACGGATTCCCTTTGTCTGCGGGGTCTTACAGGTTGACCTGATGACCCAGGTCACACATAATTAACCTAAGAAATGCAGCCGCCAGGGAATTGACTACACACACACGCACGCACGCACGCACGCACATTCGCTTACACACACACACACACACACACACACACACACACACACACACACACACACACACACACAGCCCTTCCGCTGTCGTTCTGTACGCCTGTCAAAGGAAACTACGCGAAAATGTCTGCCTGTCAAGGGACATTACTCTAAGGTTTTTAGCTGTCAAGTTTCTTTCCCCTGCCGTGTCTGTCACCGAGAGCCGGTCATTGTGGCGTCTGAAATTTCATCGGCCGTGTTTCTGGGCCCGAAACACGCCGTAGTCTTGGGCACAGAGCGGTTCCTTTCCGCTTTGTCTTGCGGGCAGGGTAGTTTTTGTTTGAAGTGCTGACCTGTCATGTTGTAGTCTCTCTGTTGACACTGATCTGCGGCACTGTGCATGTTCATTTCCATCCTTGTACTTGTAGACACAGAATTGCCTGCGAGGCCTTGTCTTGGACGTTTTGTGCAGGTGTAAACGATCCGGTGGCGATAGCCATCATGACTGACCCGGCTGGGCCAGTCACCGGCAGTCAGTAAGTTCAACACGCAAGGGGGTTAATTAGCGCTCGAACTACGCAACACAAATACAACAACAAAGACCTGAGTCGCCTACAGTAACTCTCATCTGGCATGCGTGTAAATACAAGGTACATAAACTCCACCAGAGGCACTCCACACACACACACACACACACACACACACACACACACGCACGCACACGCACGTCGCACGCACGCACACACACACACACACACACACACACACACACACACACACACACACACACTTTTTTTTAAAAGTCAGTTAAGTTCTGTAGTCTCTCGTGTAGTCTCTCGTGTCTCCAGTCTAAAAAGATTTTTTTTTTTTTTTTTTTGTCAGTGCTCTTCCATTTTTCCGATGGTGTTTGTGCCAGAATTGAGGGCTGTCAACGTAATTCATCAAGCTCTAGATCGAGTTAAATGGAGCATTATTGTTCAGTACAATGCATGCGCGGCGTGTGTGCCAAACAAAACAGCAACAACAGAAAATGGTAGATAACAAACAAAGGACCCGATAAACATGCAAATTACAGGTCAAACAACAAACAAGAGACTCGATAAACACGAAAATTACCGGCCAAATAATAAACAAAGGACCCGCTAAACACGAAAATTACCGGCCAAATAATAAACAAAGGACCCGCTAAACAAGAAAATTACCGGCCAAATAATAAACAAAGGACCCGCTAAACACGAAAATTACCGGCCAAATAACAAGCAAAAAGCCCAGTCAATAACAACGAAAAGACCGCGGAATCCGGCGACAAAAGTAACCGGCAGACAACCCGCTAAAGCAAACCGAGTGGTGGACTTGTAGCTCAGTGCCTGTAGTAAAAACATTTTTTAAACATTTTGTTTTGAAAAGTTGGAAGGAAAAGATGGCGCAGGAGACCTGACGGGAATCTGCGGGTTGCGTGTGTCGGCAGTGGAAGTAAATCAGGACCAGTTTAGAGCGATGTTTTGGAGAGTGCGTTCCCCCCATTCCGTTGCCGTGTGCAGCAAAAAGCCAGGGTGGCTTGTCGAGTAATAAGACTTGTCAAAACCAATATACTGCTCTTGCGGTCTCTCAGGGAGCATCTCTCTCTCTCTGTGTGTCTCTCCCTCTCTCCCTCCTCCCTCTCTTTCCCTCCTCTCTCTCTCTCTCTCTCTCTCTCTCTCTCCTCGTCTCTCTCTCTCTCTCTCTTCTCTCTCTCCTCTCTCTTCTCCCTCCCTTTCCCTCTTTTTCTCCCCTCTCTTTCTCTCCCCCTCTCTCTCCCCCTCTCCCCTCTCTCTCTCTCTCACCCTCGCCTCTCTCTCTCTCTCTCTCTCTCTCTCTCTCTCCTCTCTCTCCTCTCTCTCTCTCTCTCCTCCTCTCTCCCTCCCCCTCTCTCTCTCTCCGCTCTCTCTCTTCCTCTCTCTCTCTCGCTCGCTCCCTTGGTCCTCCCCCCCCTTTCTCTGTCCATCAGAGAACATATCTCTGTCTTTGTCTCTGACTGTCTGCCTCTCTCTGTCTCTTTCTCTCTGTCATATGAGTATATGAATGACGCCAGGTATTTTTTAAATTGTATTAGTATTACTCATTAATAGCTTAGGAAGGACTACAGTTGTTACACAGGTTTTGAATGAACCTAAACTACGATCCTTGTAAAATAAAAGTTTTTGAGTTCGAGTTCTGTCTCTTTGTGTGTGTGTGTGTGTGTGTGTGTGTGTGTGTGTGTGTGTGTGTGTGTGTGTGTGTGTGTGTGTGTGTGTGTGTGTGTCTCTCTCTCTCTCTCTCTCTCTCTCTCTCTTCTCTCTCTCTCTCTCTCTCTCTCTCTCTCCCTCTCTCTCCGTTCTCTCCCTCTCTCCCCCCCACTCTTTCCCTCCCCTCTCTCTCCTCCCTCGCCTCTCCCTCTCTCCCTCTCTCTCTATCTCCCTCGCCTCTCTCTCTCCGCTCTCTCTCTCCCTCTCTCCCCTCCTTTCCCTCTCTCACTCCCCCTCTCTCTCCCTCTCTCCCCTCCCCCTCTCTCTCCGTCTATCAGAGAACATCTGTCTCTGTCTGTCTCCGTCTGTCTGTCGTCGTCTCTTCCACCCTCTCTCGAAAAGCGTCATCGTAAACAAAACTGAACAGGAACAAGAGGTATCAGCGTGTCTCTGTTCAGTAATCCAGTGTTTTCTTTCTTTCTTTCTTTCTTTCTTTCTTTCTTTCTATCTTTCTTTCTTTCTATCTTTCTTTCTTTTTTCTTTCAGGTTTTGCTAAGTTCTGTACTTAACTGTTGACGAATGCCTTTGCGGAGCAAATAGATATAGTACATAATTACACATACTTTTATACCCGAGGTTTGTTGGAATACATCTTTTTAAAATTTTGTTTCGGAGTTTGCTGGATGTAACCTAGTTACCACCTCGTTACCTGTGGTTACCAGAATATTTACCACTGATGACAGTAATGCTTGTTAAGACATGTTTACTGCACTGTTTGCGGATTTGTAACCCCTTTACAGTAACTGGCCACACAGCCGGGTCGGGGACACACACACACACACACACACGCACACCACCACGCACGCACAACGCACGCACGCACGACGCACGCACGCACGCACGCACACACACACACACACACACACGCACGCACGCACGCACCCACCCACGCACGCACACACACACACACACTCACACACACACACACACACACACACACACACACACACACACACACCACACACACACACACACACACAAAAACACCACACCGTACACCACACACACACACACACACACACACACACACACACACACACACACACGTACACCACACACACACACACACACACAGACAAACACACACACGTACACCACACACACACACACCGTTTCTTTACAGAGTGAAGCACACTCACATACAGCACAGCGTCATGGACCAGAAACCAAACAACCGGTTATAGACTGATTCGATCCAAGCACCCCCCACCCCCCACCACCGCCACCTTAACCCCCCCTGCCCCCCCCCCCTCCCCCCCCTCCAAATCCCCGTCAGAGATAACCACAATCGTGACTCTTGCGGAGAACGTTGAAACTTTTCATTACACGTGCGGTCCGTGTCTGGCATCCACAGCCCCCAACCCGGAGAGTTTTAAATGAAGCTAACTTGTGAGATAAGCCTCCTGACTGGCGTGGCAGAGTCTGCTCGACAACCATCGGTGACTTGCTCGTGTGAACGGCTGCGGAATTTTAAATAAAATCCAATCAGCAGGTTAAAAAGAAAGAAAGAAAAAGGGAGCTGGGAGAGAACTCGAACTCGAAAGCTTTTACAGAGAGAGAGAGAGAGAGAGAGAGAGAGAGACTTGACACTTTGACACTTTGATTCTTTATTGCTTCAGACAAAATCCATAAAAAGGTGGTGAAGAAGTCCAGCTCATGCACTAAAACTTTTCTATCGCATTAACATACAAGCAAACAGACACACACACACACACACTCACACTCACACACACACACACACACACACACAACATACCTACCCACAAAGAGAGAGAGAGAGAGAGAGAGAGAGAGAGCAAGCTGTGCAGTTCTGAGACGAAAACGAAATAAAGAAGCCAACACGTTGGAAACGTACTACTTAGTAAGTCGTGTTGGAGTTTCTACTACGTGAGGTGGTCGACTCAACAACTCACTGTTCGTGAATGAACCAACGATTAAACGATTTTTACCCACAATACCCATTTGGTTACTTACTGTGTCTGTCCTTCTCTGTCTCCTCAGCTCACCCCTCACCCCCCCACCTCTCTTCTCTCTTTCTCTCTCTTTCTCTCTTGTCTGTCTGTCTATCTGTCTTTCTCTGTCTGTCTGTTTGCCTCTCCTTCATCTTTATTTGCTGCTCTAACTGTGAGTATAATCGATTTGTTATCAAAACTATTACGGTCTTTCTTTCTCTCCCGTCTGTCTGTCTGTCTCTGTCTATCTCTGTCTCTCTGTCTGTCTGTCTATTTGTCTCTCTCTCTCCTTCATCTTGATTTCCACCTCGAACTGAGTTTTGGCGATTTTTGACCAAATGTATTATGACAGTGGTCCACTGAATGCAGACTACAGCTGCAGCGTCAGAGTTTCCATTTGTGGCCCGAAACTCAGATGAGACGTGTTATCCGGAAATGACGTGTATAAAAGGATGTACTATTTCCAAAACACGAGAGTTATTTCCCGCTGTCTCACTCCTGCTGGTTCCGTTTTGTACCCACTTTGTTTTGGCCTGGTACTCCCGGCATTTCTCGGAGTCTTGTGGCTGCGGAACCCCACACTCTTCTGCCGCCTCCCAGGGGGCACTTATGCAGTTGGTTGAATCAGTTTAACGTACTGTGCCACCACGACGTGGACCAAAATGTCTCCTCTCTTATCTTCGGGCGCGGTTGTGTGTGTGTGTGTGTGTGTGAGTGTGTGTGTGTGCATCTGCCGCGGCGTGCGTGTGTCCATGCGTAGGTACGTATGTGTGTGTGTGTGTTGTGGTGTGTGTGTGTGTTGTGTGTGTGTGCGTGTGTGTGTGTGTGTTGTGCGTGTGTGTGTGTGTGGGGTGTGTGTGTGTGTGTGTGTGTGTGTGTGTTTGTGTGTGTGTGTGTGTGTGTGGTGTGTGTGCGTGTGTGTGTGTGTGTGTGTGTGTGTGTGTGTGTGTGTGTGTGTGTGTGTGTGTGTGTGTGTGTGTGTGTGTGTGAGTGAGTGAGTGTGTGTGTGTGTGTACATGCATACAAACCACACACAACACAACTTTCGGACAAAGCAGGGCCCAGAACCGACGCAGAAGGAATCGAACCTCTCCCTCCCGGTGACTCACCAGCCGAGCACCTTTACCGCTAAGCCAAACCGGTTCACAGGCAGAGGGGTCGCACTTCTCAGTCTATCAAGCGAGCCCCGAGGTCGGAATTGCTGCCATTTCGGCCATGGAGACCGACTCGGGTTGGAGAGTGCAGAAAGAGGTTTATGGTGTAGCCGGCATGTTGCGCCTTCCTTCACTGATTCCGCTTCTGTTTGTCTTGGGATACTGTAGTGTCATCTCGTCGGAGAGTTCGTGGCTGCTGTGACAGCATTTATTGGTGGTGAGCCGGTGTTGCCATCGGCGGAATGGGTGCCAGCAAGTTCAAGTTCAGAGTTGCTTTACATTCACAGAGGCCATAAGGACCATTTGGGACGGGGAGCCGGAGAGCCCAGGACGGCCACCTCGACCTTAACACAGCTCCTGAGCTCAGTTGTAGCTCTGTTTTCAAGTTCAGTGTTGCTTTACGTCCACAGAGACCGTACGGACTATTAGGGACGGGGAGACCAGGATGTCCACCTCGACTTTCACACAGCTTCGGAGCTCTGAAGTGTCTGCATAGACCATTTTTGAGTTAGAAAAGAAAAAAAGAAAAAAAATGAATGTTAGGGGGGAGGGAAAGGACCTGATGGTGGTGGTAGGGGGGGAAGGTGGAGAAGGTCCCGATCGGGCTATTCTCGTTTCGTCTACGCTTTGTTCAGTGGCGTCATCCAATGCAGTTATGCACGTTCCGCACACGCACGCACACACACACACACACACACACACACACACACACACACACACACACACACCCCACACACACACACACGCACACACTTACTGGCACACCCCTCCCTCTCTACCACCATCACCACGACGACCACCACTATTACTACCACCACCACCACCACCACTACTACCGGCTAATACCACCACCTGGAACAGCAAGGACAAACTGTTGCTTATCAGTGGTTACATTACGGATGCCAGGTGTTTTTGTTTTGTTGTTTGTTGTTTTTTTGGGTGTTTTGTTTTTAGTTTTTTTGTTTGTTTGCTTGATGTTGTTGTTGTTGTTGGTTTTTAGATCCAAACACATAAAAGGTTCAAAAGAACGCTATTTATTACGACAAAACACAAATGCTGTTTGGATCCTGTTTCAGAACTCTAGCAGTCATCCTTCTTTCAGATGTTTTTTTGTTGTTGATTTTTTCCTCAACCAACTGTGAAGACAAACAGAGTGCCCTAACTATTACACAGTAGTTTAGGCTTGGCTTTGTGAACATATTCCACCGCCGCTGAGGCGTGAAGCCACACTGAGAGGGCGCCACTGCCGCTGGCGCCGCCTGCATTTATCCTTATTAACATCGACGTTCTGTGAGTCTGCCACTGGGCTAACAGTGCCATGGCTTCTGCCCACTATGGCTGGCGCTGTGAAGGCTTGAGGGTGGGAAACTGCCGGATGAATAGAAGTCCCGCTGCAGTCGTTCACACCCGTTGATCTTTGCCCATACCGTGAAGGTCCGTGAGTACTGTTTGTTCTCTCTTTGGCTGTGGCTGTATGTAACGGCAGTAGTTTGACGGAGGGCAGCATCGGGTCTGTCTGTCTGTCTGTCTGTCTGTCTATCATGCGGGCTTATCTCGCGGTCTGATCGACTGTCGTTAAAACGTTGTCGATTTTCTAAATGCTCTCTCTCTCTCTCTCTCTCTCTCTCTCTCTCTCTCTCTCTCTCTCTCTCTCCCCCCATTTTTCACTTATTCGGTATTAGCAAACTAGTGTTAGACAGGTCAAAATGAACCTAAACTAAAACCCTTTTGGAAAAAAATTTTTCGATTTTCGGGTTCTCTCTCTCTCTCTCTCTCTCCCTCTCTCTCTCTCTCTCTCTCTCTCTCTCTCTCTCTCTCCTTTCTTCTCTGTCGCCATAACACTTTTCTTCGCACCCTCCGACTGAACCTGCCTAAAAACAAATGAACAAATAAAAGAATAAACAGACGAGAGTCGACAAATAAAGAAGTTTAACTGATAAATACGGAATAATTATTGAGATATTAATAAAGTAAGTCACCCACTCAGCCATTTACTCATTCACACACTTACTCACTGCACTCACTGCAATCACTTACTCAACCAGTCCGACAGAGCACTTAATTTTTCAGTTCAATAGGGTCCCTCTCGCCGGAAAAGCCCAATTCCCCACCCCCGAACACCCCAACTTTCAAAAAATTCCTATGTTAAGAAAGGGAAACAACGTTCACAAATGAAGTCAGATTGCGGTGGGGGGGGGGGGGGGGGGGGGGGGGGCGGCAAGCGGGGGGGGGGGGGAGATGGAGGAAGGAAGGTTGGAAGATGAGCAGTGGAGGAGGAGGGGTGGGGGTGGACAGGGGGCTGAAGGCCAGGAAGTAGCACCAGCAAATCGCACAGCGGCGGGCAGGTTCGTCAGCGAGGGGGTGAGGGGATTAGGTCTGGAGCGCTGTTAATTAGGAAGCTCTTAGCCTGGCACCATTCTGGCTGGCGCGGTGGCTTCCCCCCTCTTCCTCGCTCTTCTCTGCAAGCAGTGACGTCTGCTGACGGCCCGGGACGTGCGTGCTCGTCTCGTGCTCGTCTCGCCACGTCCCGTCCCGTCTCGTCGGGCCGACGAGCGCGGATCGAGGGCAGCGCTCACGCGGGTGTTGCGACGGGTGTCAATATCCAGGTGCAGACGCGCTTGCCCCTTTGAGCCGGGGGGTCACTTCAGGCAATCACCCGGTCCTCCTTCTTGCGTCAGTGCTACGATTAGATGTCGCCTTTGTTTTCGTTTTTGATAATCTCTTGTTGTTGCTGTTGTTCTTGTTGTTGTTGTCGATTTTAGGTCGGCGCGTGGCAGGGCTGAGGGTGGGTTGGGGGCTATTTTTGAGTCAGTAACAACCCGCTGTGTATGTCTCAGTTTATGTTAGTCTTGATTCCGTCAGTTATTAGTTTTGGTCGGACCTGGGCTCCCGGGACCAAAACAAACAAAGCTCTACTTTTTGCTTGCAGAGAGAGAGAGAGAGAGAGAGAGAGAGAGAGAGAGAGAGAGGGAGAGAGAGAGGGAAAAAGGGGTTCGGCACGAATGTCTTCGGGGAACCTGTCCTTGAACAATTAAAAAAAAAAAAAAAAAAAAGGGGAAAGAGAGAGAGAGGTCAGCCAGGTAACTGATTTTCGCTTGACCTGTAAAACGACATGGTGCCGGTGTCAACGTTCATCAATGTTATTGTCACGGCTCCTTAGACACCAGCTGTGACCGACATGTTCCGTAGGCTCCTTCCTAGGATCGTATACTAATCGTTTTGAATGTATTTGTGCCTTTATGCAGTGATCACGCCTGTGACTGTATCTTTAATAATAATAATAATAATAATGTACATTTATCACGTGCTCATCAACGCCCTGAGCGCTCACATGAAACATATTAATCTAAATATGATATTCTGTACACATGTAGAACATAGTCCTACCAAAACAATTTACATAAAGTATTATTTAAAACACACAACACACACACACACACACACACACACACACACACACACACACACACACACAAACGCATTACACACACACACACACACACACCACACACACACACACACACACACACACACACATCTTTGTCTCTCTCTTGGTCTCTTTTCCGGTTTGTTTTGCTGCTCACCATCGTTCGGTGTGTTCGGATGCGTGTCTCGATTTTGTCGTCTTTTTGAGGGTGCTTGGATGCTTCATTATCCCTCGCCGGAAATTCGGGTCGCCTTACCCGGGTACGGCACAGCCGCAGCCGTACGAGCAGCGCTACCCATTCCTTGTTATTGGCTTAATAAAACGACGACAACAACGTTGGGCTGAGGGCCCTAACACTGTCTTGAGAATCTTGAACGTTGGCGGCTTTAAAGCCCCGTTGTTAGCGCACAGGTAGTCAGTACCGGCTTGAAAGTAACGGGGAGGAGTCGTTATGCCCAAACTGCGGGGGGTCGGAAGGAGGTCGGGTGGTGAGGATGTGTGTGTGTGTGTGTGTGTGTGTGTGTGTGTGTGTGTGTGTGCGTGTGAGTGTGTGTGTGTGTGTGTGTGTGTGTGTGTGTGTGTGTGTGTGTGTGTGTGTGTGTGTGTGTGAGTGCGTGTGAGTGCGTGTGTGCGTGCGTTAGCGCGTGCGTGTGTGTGTGTGTGTGCGCGTGTATGTGCGTGTGCGCGCGCACGAGCGTGTGTATGGGCGTACACTTTCACACGACCGTACTTTTAGCTGGCGTGTGGACAGTGTATACATGTGTATATAATTATGTTTGTCTGAAATAGTTGTTCACAACCCGCTGGCTAAACTCACACGACATTGACCCCCCTCCCCTTTCAGTCCTTCCTTCACACACGCACCCCCGTCCCAACACCCCCCACCCCCCACCGAAAAGTATAGAATTTCACTTGTCTTTAAAAAAAATTCCACCCAATTCTCAGGTAGGCGCGTGACTGCAGTCAAAAGCTGGGCGAGACTGGGTTGGCCAGGACTAAAGGCAACACAGCACACGAGACTGAGCGGGCGCTTAGGGGCGGGGAGAGGGGGGGGGGAGGGCAGGGACGATGGAGGGGGGGGGGGGGGATGGAGGGAGAGGGGATGGTGGGGGTCCGGACGGAAGGGCCAGAGAGTGAGAAAGACGAGGTTTGCACAAGCGTGGAATTGTTCTGCAGGCCATCGCGGTGTTGGCAAACACTGCGCTGACACACGAAGACGGTGGCCTAAAACTTCACTTCAAAGGCCTCGTCGGCTTCTCCGTCTTTCCGTTTCCGCCGCTGGCTCTGTGGACTTGACACCCAGTCACAAAACTGACTGCTGGCCCAGTTACGGATATGTATGGCTGGCCTAGCGCGCATGCTGTGTGTGTCCGGCACACCCGGGGTAGGGTAGGGGGTTGGGGTGGAGAGAAGGGGGGTGGAGGGAAGGGGGGAGTTGGAGAGAAGGAGGGGGGGGGATTTGGAGAGAAGGGGGGGGGGGGGAGGGGGAGAGAAGGGGGAAAAGGGGGGGTTGGAGAAAGGGGGGGGAGCGGAGAGTTGGAGAGAAGGGGGGGGGGGGAAGAAGGGGTTAGGGTGGAGAAAGGGGGGGTGGAGACTGAAAAAGGGGGGGGGGGAGGGGCGGGGGGGGGGGGGGGAGGAGAGACACGACGCTAAATTCTAACACTTGGGGGCAAAATGTGGTGGGTGCGAGAAGTCAAGTAATGTCAGTGAAGTCCCAGTTTGGGACACTGGCCTGAGTTCTGACACTACAGAGCTAAACGCTGGGAGTGAATTAAAGTGGAAACTCTAAACGCGGGAGGAAGTATTAAAGTGAAATTCTAATTTGGGACACTGCCCTGAATTGTAACACTAAAATGTGGGGTGTGGGGTGGGAGGGGTGAAGGGGGGTGGGGGGGGGGGGGGGTGAGAGAGTGAAATTCTAGTTTCGGACACGGCCCTGAATTCTAACACTACATGACAAACTACAGCGGGAGAAGTCCAGTAAACTTCTAGTTGTCGACTGACAGGGCGCTGAATTTTAACACTTGTGCCAAAAAGCGGTGCGAGCGGACAAGTAATGTTGTAGACTGGGACACAGCGCTGAATTCTAAGTGGGTGGGTGAGTGAATGAGTGTGTGAGTTGATCAATGAGTGAGTGAGTGGATGACTGGGTGACCGAGTGAGTGGGTGGGTGAATGGGAGATTGAGTGGGTGAGTGGATGAAGTGGGTGGGTGAGTGAGTGGGTGAGTACGGGTGAGAGTGGGTTGGTGAGTAAAAGAGTGAGTGGGTGGGTGGATGAATAAGTGAATGGGTAAGTAGATGAATGGGTGACCGAGTGAGTGGGTGGGTGAGTGAGTAGGTCAGTGCATGTGCGGGTGCGTGAGTGGGTGAGTGAATGAGTGAGCGGATGAGTGAACAAGTGTGAGTGAGCGGCTGAGTGAGTGAGTGGGTGTACAAGTGGGTGAATGGGTGAGTGAGCAAATTCAGCACAATGTGTAAGGTAAGGTAAGGTAAGATAAGCTATGCGGAAAACACATGTACCTGACGATGCATATTACGGTGCCGGCGGAGCGTCGTACGGGACATTTCACCATCGCCCACCCGGCTCTTCTCGAGCGATCAGATCTGTCCTTTTCTGTTTTGTCCCGCCTGCTTGAAACCCGAACAGCTTCCTTAGGTCTCTGTTGCTCGCTGACAGCATGTGAAGACAGGGAGGTAAGGAGATGGAGCGGGTTGCTGTGCTGGGAACGCTTCTCTTTTCTTAGTTCGTTACTTTAAATACAGCAACAACAAAACAACAACAACAACAACAAGAACAAGTTGCTGCTTAAGCCTGTTTCTTTATTAGTTCTGAGAGCCTTATTTTGAGTCTCACCGTCGCTCTCCGTCGTCACACACACACACACACACACACACACACACACACACACACACACACACACACACACACACACACACACACACACACTCACTCACTCACTCACACACACACACACACACACACACACACACACCACACACACACACACACACACACACTCACTCACTCACTCACTCACTCACTCACTCACACACACACACACACACACACACACACACACACACACACACACACACACACACACACACACAAACACACAGTTTCCCTGTGACGATCGGCTTCCGACCTGGCAACCCATAATGCATCACCAGCACGGCCCAAGGCTCGGTTAGCTCATTCGTTTGGGTTGCCACTCATCCGGGGGAAACTGGATCCAGTTTGTATTTTGCCAGCTGAAAGCTCGTGGAGGGGCCTGGCTGTGGATCCAACTCGAAGCTTTTGAAGAGCAGCAAGGGTGCATTAAAGAGGACGCGTTTTTTGTCTTCTTCTTTTTTGTTGCTGTTGTTTTTGTTGTTGTTGAATGCTTTGTATTCTTAGCTTTCTTTTTCAACACGAAGGCGTTGTTTTTTGCGCTGTCTTCTTCTCCTTCTCCCCAGTCTTCTTCTTCTTCGAAATTCGTGTGCTTGTTTTTTTTCTTTTTCCGAGGAACTTTGCAAGCACACATACACACCACACACACACGCAGACTCTCTCTCTCTCTCTCTCTCACTCTCTCTCTCTCTCTCTCTCTCTCTCTCTCTCTCTCTCTCTCTCACACACACACACACCCCACACACACACACACACACCCACACACACACACACCACACACACTGCACAACACACCACACACACACACACTGACTTTTACCACACACACACACACACACACACACACACACACACACACACAAAACACACACACACACACACACACACACACACACACACACACACACACACACACACACACACACACACACAACATTTACACCTCACACCACACACACACACACACACACACACACCACACACACACACACCCACACACACACACACACACACACACACACACACACACACACACACACACACACACACACACACACTAGGGCACTGTAGTCCATGAGTCAGCGAGAGACCCTCCCGCCACCCCCACGACCCCCTCCCCTACCACCACAACCACGCTTTCCTAGGCGCCTGCGAGTCTGGCACCGGTCCCCCGGGACAGACAGGCTGGACCGTTACACGGAGGGGGTTGGAGGGGGAGACGGTTTATGACGGCATTGTGTGAGCTGATGGTGTCAGAGCTCAGGAGCTGTGTGAAAAAAGAGGTGGACAGGGAGGTGGGCTTCCCCGTCCCTAATAGTCCGTACGGTCTCTGTGGACGTAAAACAGCATTGAACGAACTCCTGGTCGCTCATTTCACACACAAAGACCGCGTGCCGTCTGCTCTGCTCCGTGAGCCGGTTTGGCCTAGCGGTAAGGCGTTAGGCTGGTAAGCAGAGGGACCTCGGTTCGAGTCCGCTTTGTCTCTCCTTTCTCTTCAAAATTTGTGGTCTATGGACACTGTTTTGTGACTTTGTCCCTCACACTTAACGAAACATTAAAATGGCTCTCATCACTGCCCATCTTAATGCAGGAGTCATTCAGGTGGTGACAGTGTAGCGATAGGTATAACAGTCTCCCTCTCCCCCACCTCCATAAACCCTTTCCCCTTCTCCCCGTCCCTAATAAGCCGTTCGGTTTCTGTAGACGTTAAGCACAATGTTTGCTTACTTACTACGCTTTGCTCCACCACTCTTCTTTATTCTTGCGTCGGCGAAGGCCGCTGCCGCCACCCTCTTTAAATTAAAGGGACACTTCTGATCATCAGTCGCAGAGCTCAGGAGCTGTGTTAAGGTCGAGGTGGCCGTCCTGGGCTCCCGTCCCCAATAGTCCGTACGGTCTCTGTGGACGTAAAGCAACATTTGAAGAAGAATGAGAATGATCTTCGGGAGGCTACGCAACGCAAGTGAGACTGACGTTGAGCCGTATTCATCCACCACCACACGTCGAGTTTTGAGCCGGTTTGGCCCAGCGGTAAGGCGTTGTTAGGTTGGTAAGTTTGGCCCAGCGGTAAGGCGTTGTTAGGTTGGTAAGCGACGACTTGGGTTCGATTCCCTCGCTTTCCGCTCTCCTTTCTCTTCAAAATTTGTTTGTTTGTGATGCCCAGCATTTTTCAGCCACAGTTGGTTGAGAAAGGGTGAATGGGTGAGTGGGTGAATGAGCAGGTGAATGCGATGGTTCAAGTTCAATGCTCCTTTAAATGTACATATTTTGACAACGAAGATTCAATGCGTACAACACGCACGCACGCACGCACGCACGCATACACACGCACGCACGCACACACACACACACACACACACACACACACACACACACACACACACAACACACACACACACACACACATTAAATGGCCATACATTAAATGTGTGTGTGTGTGTGTGCGCGCTCGCGCCCGCGCGTGCGCGTGCATGTGTATTTCTCGCATTGAATCTTTGTTGTCATAATATGTACATTTAAAGAATTTGTAAGCGTTTACGGCCTGTGTGCGTTCGGCTCTGCAGGTCCCCATTATTATTATTATCACTATTGTAATTCAGGTTAGCATAACACGACGGAAAGTTCGTCTTGTCCTTCTAGCTTTGTGTCAATTTCACTTGCGTGGAACCGGTTGAGAGTATGATCAAAGATTTCCCCATTTCATTTTTTGTATGATGACGAAATCTGGCTTCTTTCACAGACAGTTAGCCGCGCTCTCCGGAAGCTTCGTGTTTATATTTTCAGCTCATCATCACCAGACCTCTTCGACCGTTCTGCGTCATATCTTCCAGGGTCGCCACGACTCTCACTTCATGTATAGAGAGCTCCTAGAGTGGCCTCCCCTGCCGCCTTGTATGCTCTCCCCTTGAAGCCAGTGTCGTCGCCTTAGACACCACAGACCGTCTGGAGGAGACGGGGGTCGGCCCTCAATGATTCCCAGCGTCCTCTATTAAACTGTGTAGCTTAGCTGTCTGGATCAGAGCAGTATCTCTGTCTGGATGGGCCTCGCGCACGGCTCCTCGCTTCTTCTTTTTTTTTTTTCTCTCCCTTTTTTTTCTTTTCTTTTTTTCTTTCTTTTTTTCTTCTTCTTTTTTTTGGGGGGGAAGGAAGGCCGAGACAGAATTTCTGGCGCGGGAGGTCGTCTCAGCGTGGCCCGTTAGCTGTTTGTTAGGCAAAGGTCGGTTGGTTGATTCGGGGATCTGCTGATCCCGGTTCATGAAATATGGATACAGTTATAATACGCGAAGAAAGCGGCGTGTCCAGAATCAATGGCGTGGTCTGCCGCGAGATGTCGAGCATAGAGGCCGTGCAGGAGTCTGTAGAAATCTCGCACAGGTCAACTCGAGTTTGCGTGCGTTCTTCCCATGCATACTCTGCTTGGCTGGGTTTACTGACAAGCTTTGCTTACGTACGTGGTGCTAGCGCATTGACTGGGCAATGTAGGCTGGTAGTCGCTGGGGGTGACCCTGATTAACCGGAAGTGTTGTCAGCAACGGCAGGCTGTCTGTCGATGAAACGGAAACGACTGAGCAGAAGGAGTCGGAACTTGAGTTGGGATGGTTCGGATCTCTGTTTAGTTCAAGTTCAACGTTGCTTTACGTCCACGCAGACCATATTAAGGACTATTACGGACAGGTAGCCCAGGACGGCCTCTTCGACTTGCCACTGATTCTGAGCTCTCGAATCTGTTTAAAACACACACACACACACACACACACACACACACACCACACACACACACACACACACACAACACACACACACACACACACAACATATACAGTTTTTTCCCCCTCCAGTTGCTGGTTTTGTGCATGTGGAAAGGGAGATTCCACCAGGCCTCATAATTATGAGAAGGTCGATGAGAGTCCTGTCTGGAAGATCGCAGTCTAGAAAGTTAATGTCTTCAATCGAACTGGGATTTCCAGCCGATGTGGCTCCACCGCCGAATTGAATTTTATGTTATCCCTTGGTCAACATACCGTGGTGTGTGCGTGTGTGTTCCTGTGTGTGTGTGTGTGTGTGTGTGTGAGTGTGCCTGTGTGTGTGTGTGTTCCTGTGTATGTGTATGTATGTGTGTGTGTGTGTGTGTGTGTGTGTGTGTGTGTGTGTGTGTGTGTGTGTGTGTTCTGTTGTTCCTGTGTATGTGTTGTGTGTGTGTGTGTGTGTGTAGTGTGTCGTGTGTGTGTGCTGTGTTCTGTGTAGTGTGTGTTGTGTGTGTGTGTGTGTGTGTGTGTGTGTGTGTGTGTGTGTGTGTGTGTGTGTGTGTGCCTCTGTGTGTGTGTGTGTGTGTTTGTGCACGCGCGCGCGTGTGTATGTGTGCGTGTTTGTGCGTGTGTGCTCCTGCCGAAACTGAGTACCGTCAGAGAACACTTTACAGTCCTACATAGTTACTACGTCTTCTTCCGGGAGAGGCCGGAGACCGGTGAAGACTCGAAACGATCCCCCAAAACACCCTCCCTCTCTTCCCTCTGCCCTCTCAAGCTGCTTTCCTTGACGTCAGGCCGCCAGTGACCATGCACACACCGGTACGGCGCAGCGTGAAGATGATAGCCAGGTCTTATTTGCCGCGGCTTCTGTGAGACCAGCCTCTGAGTGTCCAGGGGGGGATAATCTGTGTAAGAGAGCAGTGTTTGCGCGGCGTGGTTGTGGGTCAGAGCAGGATTAAACGACTAGAGTTACCTCGCCTGGGATGAGTGAAATTACCCGCAATGCCTGGCCCGGCGTCGGTCTCCGCGTCTGCCAGTCTCGCGCTGGAGTGGTCCCCGGAGACCAGGACTGTTGAGCGTGCATTCATTTGAATTACTTAACGTCTCTCGGAACGTTTACGCGGAAACGTTTGCCAGCGCCCATGATAACGATCAGAGCTTTTAAAGATCCGAGGGAGATCAGTAAACTTGACGCTGTCGGTGGGTGGGTTTTTGGTGGCAGGGGTGGGGTGGGGGTTGAAGGGGGGTGGAGGTGGAGGGGAGGTGGTGGGGGGTGGGGGAGGGTGGGGAGGGTGGGGGGGGGGAGAATTGATGGTGTGTGTTCAGCTGGCTTCGGATCATTTTTTTTATAACTCCCCACCCTATGAAAGATTTTGCTTTGTTCAGCGGTTCGCTCCGTGGCTGCCACTGCGACTGAATAATGATAAAGATTTATGTTTTACTGATACGTATCACGGTCGCTGAATGCAAATGATCATTGTTGTTACTGTTGGTAGTATTAAAGCATAGTTTATGGTCGGTCGGTATCACATTACGCCGATACAATAAATCTGTCACAGCCGGACTGCATCAGCAGTGTCGGGCCAGCGGTGAAGTGGGTTCCTGTCCTCGCCAGACCCTCCTCTCCTCCCCTCTCTGGCTCCGTCTCAAGTCCCAGCTGTACTTGTCTGTCTCTCTGCCTGTCTCTCTCCTTGTCTGTGTCCGTCTGAGTGTCTCTGTCTCCCAGCTGTACTTGTCTGTCTCTCTGCCTGTCTCTCTCCTTGTCTGTGTCCGTCTGAGTGAGTGTCTGTTTTGTCTCCGTCCAAGCTGTACTTGTCTGTCTCTCTGCCTGTCTCTCTCCTTGTCTGTGTCCGTCTGAGTGTCTCTGTCTCCCATCTGTACTTGTCTGTCTCTGCCTGTCTCTCTCCTTGTCTGTGTCCGTCTGAGTGTCCGTCTTGTCTCCGTCCCAGCTTATTAAATTGTCTGTCTCTCTGTCTGTCTCAGTCTTTGTTTCTGTCTCTTTCCCTGTCTGTGTCCATCTGTCTCTGCCTCTGTCTGTCTGTCTGTCTGTCTATCTGCCCCCCCCCCCTCTCCCCCCCCCCCCTCTCTCCCCCTTCCCCTGTCTCTCTGTGCCACCTCTCTCCGTCTCTTTCCCGTTCTTTTCCCTCTTTGCCCATTCCTCTTTTCATCTCTCCTCTGTCTGTCTGTCTGTCTGTCTGGTCTTATCTTTTTATCACTTGCTGATCTCCTTCTCCATCTCTCTTTGTCCATCTTTCTCTCTCTACCTCCCTCCCCCCCCCCCCCCCCCCTCTCTCTTTCTCCATCTCCCCCCCCCCCCCCCCCCCCCCCCACTTCCATGCCCACTGCTCTCTGTGTGTCCCCTCTCCCTTCCTCATCCCTTTCGCTCTTACATTTTTATTTTACCTGAAATAAAAGCCTAACGACCCGCAAAGCTGTAGAACTGGTGCCGAAGCGGTAAATTACAAACGAATGTTCTTATATATATATTAAAAAAAAGAATACAATGAGTGCTCAGTGATTGGTTTTCAGAGCGATAGGTATTATAACGCCCCCCCAAAACCGTGTAATCAGCGACATCTGGCGGCATTGCCTAACCCCTGCCTTCCCTCCCTTGTCTGCTGAGAGTCATCCATCAAAAGACAAGTCAGAGCCGTGTGCAAATGTCACGTGACAACTGAGTATCATGTGCAGCCAGTGTTTCCGCCTGCAACTTTTTGTGGTCTTTAAAAATTGTTTATGGTGCCCCATTCTCTCTCTCTCTCTCTCTCTCTCTCTCTCTCTCTCTCTCTCTCTCTCTCTCTCTCTCTCTCTCTCTCTCTCTCTCTCTCTCTCTCTCTCTCTCTCTCTCTCTCTCTCTCTCTCCCTGCTTTACGTTCAACCTGAATGGAATAAAAAGAAGAAAAAGGCGTCACCACCCCCTTTCCCTCCATGACGCCCCCCTCCCCCCCCCCCCCCCCCCCCCACC
>JABMCL010003660.1:485000-492500 GCA_018857735.1 Alviniconcha marisindica
GCCGGTTTTGAGTGGGGGAGGGGGGGGTGGGGGGGAGGGGGCACTTCCCGACACAGGCATGCGCCTTCGCTCGCACGCACCCACGCATGCACGCACGCGCGCGCACGCACGCACGCGCAAAACACGCACAGACACACACACACACACACACACACACACACACACACACACACACACCACACACACACACGCACAAACACACACACGCACAAACCACACACCACAAACACACACAACACACACACACACACACGAACCCCCACCACCACCTTCCCCCCCCCCCACACACACACACACACATTACACCACCCACACCCCACACCCTAAACCATACATACAGCCCACTTAACGTTGCGTGTATATGTATGACGTGCAGGCGTGATCCTGTGCGAGTGCACGACGGAGGAGTGTCGGGACGAAGGCAAGGACACGTGCTACGCGGCCCACGTCTGCTACTCGCAGTATTTGCGGGACACGCTAACCCGCGGCTGTATCGACGACAGGTCGTCGCTGCTGTGTGAGAACCAGCGGCCCAAGGGCGTGGACAACTGGCCCTCGCTCTACTGTTGCAGCGACCGCAACTTCTGCAACAAGGACGTCACGCCCACCTTGCCAACCGATCCAGGTCAGTCGGCAGAGCCGGATTCCCTTCTTTTTCCCCAAACTGTAGACCGGCCATGTTTTCTGTTCCGTGCTGTTAAAGATCACGGTCATTCTGCCAAACGTGCAGGCGGCAGGTTACGGCTAAACACACACGCATCCTACGTATGTGGCTTCGAATGAAGTGACACTGTAAACTGGTGCATGGCTGTATGGTGTACACAGAACGCGGGCCGAGACGGCAGCAGTTCACGTGGCACCAGCCATGTAACAACCAAACATCGCTGTAAGGACACCACTTGGGTGGATATTCAAAACATGCTATGAAAGGAGACACAAACACACAAACGGTTAAAACAGAACGCTAACTTTAATGGAACAATATAAAGCGTGTGCAAATTTTCGGGGTAAGCCCCTTTTTCAAACCGACAAAACGACAGGGAATGAGTTAATGACTGCTGGTGAGGTTGACATTAAAAAAATAATTAAAAAAACACTTTCATGGGCGAAGGGTAAAGCTGACGCAAACAAAACATGTCGGGAATCAAAACTAATATGTGTGTGTGTGAGAGTGAGTGTGAGTGTGTGTGTGTGTGTTTGTGTGTGTGTGTGTGTTTGTGTGTGTGTGGTGTGAGGTGAAAGTGTGGGTGTGGTGTGTGGTGTGTGATGAAAGTGTGTGTGTGTGTGGGGGGGGTGTGGGGGGGTGTGGGGTGGGGGGGGGGGGGGGGGGGGGGGGGGGGGGGGGCAATGTTTGTTAACACATTTGTGTATATTAATATCGTTTGCTTTGATGTGGGTTGTTTTGAATTTAACCCCTTCACTGCCCCAGCCTGTAAAAATTCCGGGCTGAAAGATGCATGGACACGCCTGCAAACGGTATATTTTTCGGTCCTGTAACAACTTTCAATGCTATGCGTTTTGATGAAAAACCTTTCACATGCCAGCGCGACAAAGAAAACAAAAAGGCTTAAGGGTTTCAAATTTCGCACTTTTATTGATCGTTTTTTCAAGTGACATCATGGCAGTGAAGGGGTTAAGTATGAAATGTACGCGACTAGGGCTCATTTTGAGAAAGGGCGCTTTAAGACCCCGCTATTACCATTGATTATCATTGATTATCATTGATTATCATTCCCGTTTCTGACCACGCGTGATGCACGTGCTTTCAGACGAGAAGAAGGCCAAGGCCCCCGAGGCGCGGCAGCCCCCCGTCGGGGGACCGGACCCCCGGCGGGACCCCCCAGCGGTGCCGCGGTGCCCGGAATCCGGGGCTGGCGACGACGACACCTCAGCGCAGCGTAGCAACGGCAGCAGCAGCAAGGTCATCAACCCCATCTACATCGCCGTACCCGTCGCCGGAGTCTGCGTCCTCCTCGCCCTCATCATCTTCGCCATGTACCTGCTGCGTCGCCGCCACCACCACCACTACGACAACTACCACCACTACCACGACCACCTGGCCGCCGCCCCTCCCCACGGGCTTAAACAGCCCGGGGCGGGGATGGTAGGGGCGGGGGTGGGGCTGGGGGCTGGGGGCGGGGTCGGGGGCGGGGGCGGGGGTGTCCCGCTCTACCACCACCACCACCACTGTGACTGCATCTGCAAGAAGACGCTGCCGCCGTGCGGTGGCAAAGTCAACCGGTGCACGGACAGCGAACGTTCGTCTTCTGGCAGCGAGACCAAACTCTTCCTGCAGGCCTGATCTGCCGCTGCTGCTGCAGCTGTGGAGCGTTACGATACTGTCTGGCTGTGCCTGTGCTTGAGCTCGAGTTTGAGCTTGAGCTTGAGCTAGAGAGAAAGAGGGAGAGAGAGAGAGAGAGAGAGGGAGGGAATGAGAGAGAGAGAGAGAGAGAGAGAGAGAGAGAGAGAGAGAGAGAGAATGTGTGCGTGTGCGTGTGTGTGTGTGTGTGTGTGTGTGCGTGCGTGCATGCGTGTGTGTGTGTGTGTGTGTGTGTGTGTGTGTGTGTGTGTGTGTGTGTGCGTGTGGGTGTGTGTGTGGGTGCGTGCGTGCGTGCGTGGTGCGTGCGTGCGTGCGTGCGTGCGTGCGTGCGTGTGTGTGTGTGTGTGTGTGTGTGTGTGTGTGTGTGTGTGTGTGTGTGTGTTTAATGCGTGTGTGTGTGTAAGCGCGCAAGAGGGAGGAATGAACGCAGAAACTTCACGATGACGTAATTTTGCGTATTTGAGGCAACGTCACGTCGACAGACCACGATCGACAGTCTTGAGGCGGAGTTAATGAGTGGATGTGTTTGACCATCATTGCAGTTCTTTCCTCTCCTGCGGCTGTGTGTATGATGTGTATAACAGTACGCTCAGGACTGTCACACAGCCAAGAACACGCATACTATTAACGTCCTTCTACCCTACAATGCCATACAACTAACTGTGCGGTGTTCCCACACGTCATGATCGAACTGAAGGGTGGCAGTCACTCGGAGACCAGAACAGTCAGTGTCGACCTTCTCCAGACTTTAGATCGTCACGCTTTGCTGAAGGAACTGTTGCTGAACCTGTGTGGAGCAAGCAAACTGTACAATAAAGTCGTCGGTTTGACAGGCACAGCGACGAGTGCTCTGGCAGGGTTGTCTCCGGAGTGGACTTTGACCGCACAGGCATGTACATTGGCAGTAGTGTGTTCAGTTCGCTGCAAGGGCTGCGCTTCGTTGCAGTTTTGAGTGGAAATGAATAGACGAATGGAGGAGAACGATTCACTGTGAAGGATACATATATAATAGATATAGACTGATATGTCCAAAACTCTGACATCCAAGAAACTGGCACTGTGGGCTTTACAGTAATCATATATTTGCAGTCCGTGCATTCTTACACCAGCACTTTCGTTTAATGCAAAACATACGTTTAAAAAAATACGCCCTGACTGTAATTCAGGCCACAGTGTTCACTGATCAGAAGAAGGGATAAATAACTGATACACAATGGGCACACGTCCACTGCCAACAGATCCCAAGGTCTGAAATGTGAGGCTCTGCCGACGTTTTCTTTCCACAGGTCATTATCGCCCCTTTTTGAGTGCCGTTGATTAAGGAGTCTTTTTGACGTCAGTTTGATGACGTGTATTCTTTGTGTGACGTCTTATTCAAGATGTGGTGGGACTGACAGTGCTCTACCTCCCTGACAAACATTGTGGAACCACTTCCGGTACACTGGAGTACACATTGCTCAAACTAAACAATAATTATTCTGGCGTTTTATTTTGAAGCCGACAGTGACGACACGCGCTGACATTAGAGAAACGGTCTGTTTCTGAGATGGCGCGAGGGATGGTTGGGTGTCCTAACCTAATCATTATTATTGCTACAGCAAACAATATGGTTTCTTCAATTATTTGTATGATGCGATTGTATCATAGCGAAATGCCTAATGTTGTTGGTGCGTATTTCCTGTGGCCTGAAATAAAAGAAGCTATAATATGTGGAAAGGGGGGAAGAGAGAGTGGGGGGGGAGAGAGAGAGAGGGGGAGGGAGAGAAAGGGGGGTGTGGAGAGAGAGAGAGAGAGAGAGAGAGAGAGAGAGAGAGAGAGAGAGAGAGAGAGAGAGAGAGAGAGCTATGGACGGAAACTGGACGGCACGTCTGCTATTGGTTTTGATTCCCGACATGTTTTGTTTGCGTCAGCTTTACCCTTCGCCCATGAAAGTGTTACTTACCACTGGCTGTTCCTTCTTCTCTTCATAAAAAAGAGAAAGTTTTTAATATTCTTTTGACGCTAGTATGCTGTTAAGTGTGTAAGTCAAAACGACACATTTGCAGTTATGTGGACATTATTACAATTATGTACTTTTGACACCAATAAGCTACCATACGCTTTACTATAACTGTTTACCACTCGATTCAATTTTTGTTCTTTGGCCGTAAACGCAAACACAACAGAAAGTTCCTAGAGTGTAGTGTGAGGTCCAAGATGGGTGCATGGGGGGCGGGGTGGGGTGGGGTGGGTGGTGGGTGGGGGGGGGGGGGGGGGTGGAGTTGTGGGGGGGGGGGGGGGGGGGGGCGGAGATGAGCTTGTTTGTCAACTGTGTAGGTACAGTATGCCACGCCATGCAGTTATACGGGTGTCGTCTTTTTTCAAGTGTGCGGCGCTGTGGTTTAATGGAGACAAGCTTGTTGTGACGGAACTTGGATGCGCACAACGTGGCGTTGAGTAGACGGGTCCGTGCAAACTCCAAGCATCACTTTCCGGCACCTTCCACCAAACTCTGCCGTAACTAGTTACGACACCATTGAAGGAGCACTATGCTTGTCTCCGCGTAGCCATCACACTCTGAGCATCGCTTTCCGGCATCGTCCACCAAACTCTGCCATAACTAGTTACGACGCCTTTGGAGAGGCACTATACTTATCTCCACGTATCTGTCTTCCGAAATCTCCCCTCACACTCCGAGAATCGCTTTCCGGCACCTTCCTCCAAACTCTACCAGATTTAGTTACGCCACTGAAGGGGCACTCTTTATCTCCGCGCAGCAGTCCACCGACGCTGTCAGCGCCCCCCGAAAGGTTTGGGTACTGATATGACTGTGGAAGCAACATAGTGTTCAAGCACGCACGTAAACAGGAAGCGCGTCCGCCCCGGGTAACTAAATGAGTTCCGCCTCGATCCAGATGATTTTGCGGGTTTTAATTCTGCTGGCGTAAGAAACGTGGGCGGTTATAAAGCAAACGCTTGGTGTAATCTGAGTTGTCTGTTACAAACGTAGTGCCATTTGAGCACCACCAACAACAAAAAAACTGTCCGTTAGCTGGCAGTTTTCGGAGGCTTATGGCGTAACCAGTTATGGCGGTGATTAGAGGAAGGATGTCGTAAACCAGTGCTTGGAGTTAGAGCTCCCTTAAGTCCTAAGCTACGCTGTCAGCGTCCACCGTAAACGACGAGGACAGGCTTGTACCGCAAAAACTGTGGAATCAACACAGCGTCGAACTCGAAGCACGTAACTGACACAAACCGGCATCGAGCAAGTCCGGCCCAGGTGAACAAATTAGTTTCGGCTCGATTCGAACGATTTGGGTTTTATTTGTATTGGCGTAAGCATCGTGAGCGGCTGGGGAAAAAAATCGCCTGATACTACGTACTTTGTAGTAGTCTGTTACAAACGTACTGCCATTTGAGCACCAACGAAAAACAAACTGCCAGTCAGCTGGCAGTTTTCGGAGACCTATGGCGTAACCAGTTGTGGCAGTGGTTGGAGGAAGGATGTCGCATAGACCAGTGCTTGGAGTTTGGGTTCTGCCGCGCTGAGCTTCAGGGCGCGGCTCTTGGCCACAAGCTTTCCTGCGATCTGACCACCGTGTGGTCCTTTGGTTTATACAAGAATTTATTCCAGTACAAGATGAATAAAGATGCAATGAAAACTTCATGAGGTCACCAACAAATTTGTGGTCCTTTGTGTTAACTGGAGGATTGTGATCCTTTGTGTTGACTGGAGGATTGTGGTCCTTTGTGTTGACTGGAGGATTGTGGTCCTTTGTGTTGACTGGAGGGTTGTGGTCCTTTGTGTTGACTGGAGGATTGTGGTCCTTTGTGTTAACTGGAGGATTGTGATCCTTTGTGTTGACTGGAGGGTTGTGGTCCTTTGTGTTGACTGGAGGATTGTGGTCCTTTGTGTTGACTGGAGGGTTGTGGTCCTTTGTGTTGACTGGAGGAATGCACGATGATTTGTCCCCGACTGAGCATTCAGATTAAATGTAATTTGTCTCATCTGATTGCAGCTGAAATAGCTCGTCATTAAAGGAACGTGCCTCATGTCGTCATTGAAGGTTTTGTTCGGGATCCACCAGTATTTCGCTCCGTTGCTATGCTGAGGAAAGCTTGTGAGGAAACTATGGCCGGCACTGACACTGCTCAGCGGCAATGATTTGCTATTTTTCTGATTGGCTAAAATTTGATTAAAATGTAAAATGATTGGCTGAAATTTGATTAAAACTGTAAAACGATTGGCTGAATTTGATTAAACTGTAAAACGATTGACCGAATTTGATTAAAATGTAAAACTATTGGCTGAAATTTGACTAAAATGTAAAACGATTGGCTGAATTTGATTAGCATGTAGAATGAGTGACAGCGCAGAATGCGATGTAGCTATACGCAGCCTGTTGCACAACTGCTTGTGAACTGAACTCACGAGAATTAGTAGTGGAGGACATGATGAGGTACAACAGTGATCATGTACCACCATTACCACACCAATGAGAACAGCAGTGCCGTCAGTATAGTTCCCCCGTCTGTATGTATAAGCGTACAAATAAGTTGCATGTTTCTTTCCACTGTGATTGTTATAGTTCTGGGAGTTGATGTTTTGTCGGGGATTAAGTACTGACACGCTCAGTCATGCATAGATGTTTACAAAAGCTCGCACGCAAGTGGACAGACACTGAGACAGACAGACAGACAGACAGACAGACAGGCAGGCAGACACACACACACACACACACACACACACACACACACACACACACACACACACACTCACACGCGCACGCACGCACGCGCGCGCGCGCACACACACACAAACAAACACACACACACACACACACACACACACACACACACACACACACACACACACACACACACACACACACACACACACACATCGTCAACAATCACAGGGTGACTGACAGCATCAACAAGAGTGTGTTTTCACAGACTCAGCCGAACCACGTTGTGCGATTCTGTGAATGTGTGCTGTGCCAGTGAGAGTCGGAGATGATGTGCATGTGTGGAGCATACCAGTCATGACAATGCGTGGCGTGTGCGTGTATGTGTGTGTGTGTGCGCGCGCGCGCGCGTATGTGCGTCGTGTGTGCGTGCGTGCGTGCGTGTGTGCGTGTGTGTGTGTGTGCGTGTGCGCCCTGAGAGAGTATGAATGGGAATGTGCGCACACGTGTGTG
>JABMCL010003660.1:500000-503411 GCA_018857735.1 Alviniconcha marisindica
GCAAGTCGTCTTCGGAGTACTTATCTCCAGTTTTGGAGGGTGTATGTTATGCGAGGAGCTTACCATGGCTGAAATTAGTCCCCAGATACCCCAGATAACTCACTGTTCCCCAAATAACTCACTGTTCCCCAGATAACTCACTATTCCCCAAATAACTCACTGTTCCCCAGATAACTCACTATTCCCCAGATAACTCACTGTTCCCCAGATAACTCACTATTCCCCAGACAGCTCACTAAGAACAGCGCGTAATTATTTTTGTTATGTAGCCCTGGTATTCCTGGTGATGTCAATGCCGAGTTGTGGCACAGTTCAAGCACAGTTCAAGTAAGGGCGTCAATGACAGTGAAGCTGTGGGACCATGGAAGTGGAAACACACACACACACACACACACACACACACACACACCACACACCACACACACACACACACACACACACACACACACACACAGAAACACACACACACACACACACACACACACAACACACACACACACACACACCACACCAACACACACACACACACCACACACACACACACACACACACACACACAACACACACACACACACACACACACACACACACACACACACACACACCACACACACACACACACACACACACACACACACACACAACACACACAACACAACACACAACACACACACACACACACACACACACACACACACACACACAACACACACACACAAAACACACACACAACACACACACACACAACACCCACAATACACGATGACAACGCAACATTCAAACGACTACGACATTACACCCTGTCCGAACACACAAAACAGCACATACATACATCTAACTGAACATAACAACAAATTTGAAACTAGTAAATGAAACCCATGATCACCTAGATAGTGTAAACTAAGTAATTCAGCCATAGTTACAGTCTGCGGATAGAACACATATATCGATCATTTAATAATAACGGAGGGGTCGAGTCTGAACACATAGGATATGGTCAGTCTCTAAACACATAGGGGATAGTGGTCGAGTCTTAAATCAAGTGGATAGTGTCAAGTCTGATAACACCAAGGGGATAGTGGTCGAGTCTCTATAAATAGGGATAGTGGTCGAGTCTCTATAACACATAGGGGATAGTGGTCGAGTCTCTATAACATAGGGATAGTGGTCGAGTCTCTATAACACATAGTGGATAGTGGTCAAATCCCTATAACACATAGGGGATAGTGGTCGAGTCTCTATAACATAGGGATAGTGGTCGAGTCTCTGTAACACACAGAGATAGTAGTTGAGTCTATGTAACACACAGGGGATAGTGGTCAAATCCATATGACACATATGGGATAGTGGTCGAGTCTCTAGAACACATAGGGGATTAACATCAGTTGACTTATTGGCTACTGGGATGGAATAGGATGATAGGGGGAGGGGGTGGTGAAACAAATCACAGTCAGATTATTGTCATCAGTTGGAAGTGTTTCCGAAAATGGAATAAGTGCCTGTGATATATCGAGTAATTTTAATAAGTACAATTACGAAGGAAACAGAAGAAGTGAGAGAGGGGTGGGGGGGTGGGAGAGAGAGAGAGAGAGAGAGAGAGAGAGAGAGAGAGAGAGAGAGAGAGAGAGAGAGAGAGAGAGAGAGAGAGAGAGAGAGAGAGAGAGAGAAACCCCAAGCAAAAACACCAGTTGGCATGAGACGCTGAAAATTTAAAATACAATTATTTCCGTATCCACGCTTTGTGTGGTTGTTCTACGAGCTGAGCATATTATATATAAACGCAACGGTATTACTTTTCCGCTTTCGAATTTTCATCTCATCGAGGCGCTGCCGCATTGGTTCTCCCTTTACAAAGGAAGGACTAAACGAAGCTGGCTCATGGCATAGCATAGCAGACAGCTGTGCCACACAAGTCAGCCTTGGCCCATGACGTCACACACTGACAGACACAAAATGGGAGCGCCCATTGCCGAGTTTTCGCCACTCATTTCAAACGTCGACTTTTCACAAACTAGAATATCAATCGATGAACTGCTGCGAGTCTTTCTTTCTTTTGTTTGTTTGTTTGTTTGTTTGTTTGTTTGTTTCTTCTTATATTCCTATAACAGGACACTTGATGCCGCTTGGTTTGAGGTTCTTTTTAATAACTTAAGTCGAACAATAAAGAAGAGAGAAATCAAAGAAGCATTAGAACAACAAAGGTTACAAAAATAAAATAAATCAAAAAAAGAAGGGGTGGGGGTGGGGGTGGGGGGGGGGTGGGGGGATAAAAAATGAACCACTCCAAGACTATTAAATAAATGTATATAATATGCCCGTTTTACCAAGGGAATGGGACAACAAATCACAGTTTGTACATGTTTCCTATAAACAACAAGCCTTTGTTAAGTTGAACAGCGAGGGAACATTATGCTTGTTAAAGCGAGGCACTTTTCAAAAAGTTTTGATTACATAATCAATGGAAGAAGAACCATTCATCAACCGTCAACAACACGTGACACAAACAACAACAAAACGGACACAGAGCAGTCTTATCAATGCAATGAGCTAACATTGCTTTTTGCCAAGTGTCAAACACTGATTGCACGAGGAATGTTTTGTGGTGCAAGACACTCATCACACATTAACTCCAATCATAAAACATTTAATTACAACAACAGCAAATAAACATCCTGCATTCATAGATTTTTTTAAAACATGAAAAAGACCCACTGGCATCAAGCTGTGCGTATTACATGAAACTGAACACTTCCCGGGACCCCTCTTAAAGTTACTGTACCTAAAGCAATTATAGCATTATCTAAAAATTAATTAACCATCCGGCTTACTCCGCTGGCCGCTATCACCCTACCAATCCAAATCCTACGCACTAAAACATCCCCTTCAGGACTCAATTGACACGGAATGGGCCTAGTGTAACTCGCCAATAGATGTCACAGCCCCCCCACCCCAACCTCCCCCCAATACCCCACCACCCCTCACCTGAGTCAAAACACTCGTGCGGTTTAGGGAACTACTCTGACAAGCCGAGAGGAAGCAGACGGCATTCGAAGGCGAAATTTAAAAGCTAGGTTTGGTATCCGGAGTACCATGGATACTGTGATGTTCTTCATCCGTAAGTAAATGATTTTAACTGAGTCACTGCAAAGAATAACAAAACACTAAGATCACTTTTTTAAATATTTTTAAAAAGAAAAATTTTCCCCCTTTAGAAGGGGACACTTTATATTTCTGGGCCCCACCCTACCGGGGCCCGGGCCCAGACGTCCCCCCTGACAACACAAAAACCCCATTGCCCGGGGTTTTCGGGCCAACCCACAAAAGCCCCCCTTTTTAAAAAAACGGGAAATAGCGGAAAGCTGGGTCCTTTTTTTTTTTTTGTTTGTTTTTTTTTTTTTTCCCTTAATTCCA
>JABMCL010000578.1:0-2500 GCA_018857735.1 Alviniconcha marisindica
TCTCTCTCTCTCTCTCTCTCTGTTTCTTCGTTCATTCGTTCTTCGTTTCCCCTTTGATTCATTCGTTCTTTGTGTGTCTGTTCGTTCGTTCCTTGTTTTGTTTTATAATATTTGTTGTTGCTGTTCTTGTTTTTGGGGTGTTTGTTTTGGAGGTTTCTGGTTTATATCATATGTGTCCCTCGTAATTAAAACACTCCGTGTTACTGTATAAACAATACTGCTATTAACACGCACACGGACGATCGATTCGACGCTCCTGGTGGGAATTCCGCAGGCTTGGCTCTTCGACACTAAACCATGTAGCCAAAGCTTTCATAAGATCGCCGAGTTGTTTGCAGAAAACCTGAAACAAGGTTGACTACTTGCGTTCTAAAACAAGACCCAAACAAACAAAACGTTAAAAGGAGCGTTAATTTGATATCACAATATCATTCGCACCTGCTCTGTATTGACACCCTTTTACCTTCTTTGTGTGTGTGTGTGTGTGTGTGTGTGTGTGTGTGTGTGTGAAAAAAAAAAAAAAAATCTCCTGCATAACACAAATCATGCCATGCAGCAAACCGACGACGGTTATTTTGATCTCCGGAAGTAATTGAGGTTAAAAGCAAGGTTCCGTTACAAAGTTCCCGTCATGCATTGCACAGCTGATGGGTCAAGGGGCGCTACTCTTGTTTATTTCTTTTTATCTGTCGAGTGGATCCTCCCCATATTTATCTAACCTCCCTCGCCTAGAACATCCATCAAAAAGCGAAAGGGGGGATTACTTGTACAGCGCCGAGCGTTGCACGTGCTGTCATGTCTGTTTATTATTCCGCGACCGTTCCCGTCTGTTAACTCCCCTAGCAAAACGGAAGTACGTCACTTCAACACTCAGTACTTTGGTGATGACGAAGGCTGGCTTCACGGTTTTGCGTGTATCTCTCTGGTTTCACTGCTGGAAAACTAAAAGACCGAGCAGGTGATTAATGGCTTCCCTCTTTTTTTAAACTCCCTTTCTCTTTTCTCTCTTTTCTTTTTTTCTTTTTCGCGTCTGCGTTCGGTCTCTTCTCTTCTTCTCTCTCCCCTCTCTCTCTCTCTCTCTCTCTCTCTCTCTCTCTCTCTCTCTCTCTCTCTCTCTCTCTCTCTCTCTCTCCTCCTCTCCTCTCTCTCTCTCTCTACCCTTCTCTCTCTCCTCTCCTCCTCTCTCTCCCCCCTTTCTTCTTCTTTTCCTCTCTCTTCCTCTATCCCTGCCTGCCCTCTGGGGGGCCTGCTTCCTTTCTCCTCTCTTTTCCCTCTCCTTCCTCTCTCTTTTTCTTTTTTTTTTTTTTTGCCCCCCCCAAATTTTTTTTTTTTGGGTTTTGGTTTTGTCCCTTCCTCCTTTAATCTTCCCCTCCTTTTCCCCTTTTTCTTTTTTTTTTTTCCATTCTCCATCTCGATGTACATTACATGTGTTATGTTTGCTCCTCACTTTGAGTCACAGGGTGGGTGCTTTACAAACGTCCATCATTATTATTGGTGCAGTAAGGTCATTATGAATTAATAATGAAACAGGCGGCGGGGGGGGGGGGGGAAAAAAAAAAAAGCCATTAATCCCATTCACCTTGTACTTTCCTATAACAACCACCTGCCGTTTGAGAAGAAGGAGAAGAAGACACGAAAAGAACAACACTCGTATATTTCGCTCCCCGTTCATCGCGCGCGTTCTCCCTCTCCACTTGTTGCGATGAGATATATCACCAAACACCGGAGGCAGCCTCAAGACACAAAGAAAAATGGCTCCCTATCTTCACTTGTCTCCGTGCGGAGAGAGAAAAGGAAAAGAAAAGAAAGACTCTCGGAACTTCCGAGCGAGAGGCTGGCTGTATCCAGAGAAAACATCTCCGCGCAACAAGTGTCTGTGCGGAGAGGACGAGGCGTTCGTCAAAGTTGAAACATATTCCGTGTTACGAGTGCTTTTTACTTCTGCAAGACACGCCGCAGATTTATAGCTCTGTCTTCAAACAGGCATTTTTCATTCCTCTGTAGTCTCTGTGGCTGCCGGAGAATGCTATTTTACCTCCGCAGTCAGGGTTTCGTTGTTTCCTGTAACTACTATGTGCAGTTATGACGTTCAGCTGCGTTGTTTGTTTGCGCTGTTTGTTGTTGGTGTGTTCTGTCTGTATTGTTGCAGCAAGCTTCTTAATATTTGGAGGCATGGTGTGAGTGTGACTGTGTGTGGAGGGAGTGCACAAGTCTCTCTCTCTCTCTCTCTCTCTCTCTCTCTCTCTCTCTCTCTCTCTCTCTCTCTCTCTCTCTGTGTTCGTGTTGGGGTTGGGGTTGGGTGAGAGAGAGAGACAGACAGACAGACAGAGACAGAGACAGAGAGACAGACAGAGACAGAGGGACAGAGAGACAGAGAGAGAGAGAGAGAGAGAAGACAGACAGACAGACAGACAGACGGGCAGACGGGCAGACAGACACACAGACATCAGACACACAGACAGACACTCGGACAGGCAGGCAGGCAGGCAGGCTGGCAGGC
>JABMCL010000578.1:7500-15000 GCA_018857735.1 Alviniconcha marisindica
TTCCGATTCCCTCTTTTTAACGTTCCTGTCTTCTTTGTAAATATGCGCGTGCGCGCGCAAAAAAAAAAAAAAGAGGGGGAGAAAAACCGACAGGCGTGACGAAGAAGGAGAGGGGGGGGGGGGGGGGGGACAGAAGGAGACAGAAGAGAAGAGAGAGGAAGTGTGTGTGTGTGTGTGTGTTTGGGGGTGTGTGTGTTGTGTGTGTGTGGTGTGTTTGTTGGTGGCGGGTGATGACTGACTGACTGACTGAGTGACTGGTGGAGGACGACGGGACTGACTGACGGGCTGAGGGGTGTGTGTGTTGTTGTTGTGTGTGTGTGTGTGTGGCGCGCGCGCGTGCTTTGCGTGCGTGCGTGCGTCGTGTGTGCGTGCGTGCGTGCGTGCGTGCGAGCGAACGAGAAAGAGAGACAGAGACAAAGACAGTGGCAGAGAGAGAGAGAGAAAGAGAGATTGATTGATTGATTGATTGAACTTTATTTCCCCAACGGTGAAGATATTAGCACAAAGGCCGACTCACATATCTGCCGTTTGCTACAGTACTACTAAAAACCAAGACATTCACAGTTAAATATTATTACAGAAGGCTATAGACAAATACAGCATCATAAAAATCAAAAGAACAATTAATAAATATAATATAATAAAACACCAACACATTAAAACCAGAAAAGCGATTGAGAGAGAGGAAAAGGAGAGAGAGAGAGAGAGAGAGAGAGAGAAGAGAGAGGAGAGAAGAGGGAGAGAGAGAGAGGGAGAGAGAGAAAAAACAACACACACACAACACACACACACCACACACAACACACACACACACACACCACAAACAGGCACACACACACCACAAACACAAGTTTCTCTCTCTCTCTCTCTCTTTTCTCTCTCCTCTCTCTCTCTCTCTCTCTCTCTCTCTCTCTCTCTCTCTCTCTCACCCCCACACACCACACACAAAACACAAACCACACAACCAACACAACACACAAAACCAAGCCAAAAACCTCCAGTAACGTGTTCTTGAAAGCCTGCTAACAACAAGCACCTGCCCAAACAGGCCCCGCGGCCCGCAATCAGGGACACGAGAACCACTAATAGAGGCTGTGGAGGCACAACCTGTGAAATTCTACCGCTTCGGAAACTCCTACACAGCAGGATTGGAAACTATTCCTTTTTGGCCGCCTTCCTCCAGGTTCCAGACTTCGGTCTGGCATACGCGTCCTGTTAGAGTTTCTTCAGTTACGGTCGAAGGTTTTTTACTCATTGTGTTGCGAGAGGTTTTTTCTAGGAGGGACAATGTATTGTGGAGCGGTGGAACAATATTTGTGTGCACGGAGCGGGTTGTTTTGCTTAGATTTAGACTGATCTTCGCCATTTTTCGCTTTCAAAGGAACGAGAAATTCAACCCACGACTTCGGCAACCGCTATGTACAGCAATGTTAGTTCCTGTCGATACGTCCCAAACTTATGGAATTGAGACGGGATGCAGGAAAGAGGGTCACGTCCGTCAGCGTTTTCACCCCACTCGCTGATGTCATTCGCCAAAGACATGCCCATCCTTCAACATACTACATCACCAACACCACTTCATTAACCAGCACCGTCGTAATATTCACCATCAATGGCAAAACCACGACCGCCGCCACCATCATTGCAACACCGCCATTACCATCATCATCACGGTGCCATTATCATCACCATCGTCATCATCACCATCAACACCATCACCACCAGCGTCGTCGACAGCCTGATAATTTGAGCTTCTGACTGCGGCATTCAAAGGAACGTATTTCAACTTCTTTGACTGCAGCCTATATATATATATATATATATATATATATATATATATAAAATCTCTCGTCCTGATCGAAAGTGTCATTACTTATTTTGAAGCTTTTCGCCGGAATCCATCAGTACTTGTCTTCGCTGTTCTGCTCTGACTCGTGAGGCAAACAAAAGACTTCGCGCTATGTTAACCCCTTCACTGCCCCAGCTTGTAAAATTTCTGAGCTGAAATGTGCACACATACACTCATGCAAACAGTATATTTATTTGATGGTCCTATACAAAAATCTACTTTCAATACTGTGTATTTTGATAGCAGTCATACGTACTCCGTGCTCATACCAAGCGAGCAGAGAGGGTAGGCGGAGGCTTAATGATTTCAAATTGGCACTTTATTTGTCGTTTCAGACTCAGAGTGACGGATGCAAGCATGCAGTAGCGATATAGGAAGTCATACAACTGTCATGCGAAGCAGGAGGGGGTCGGGGAAGGGTGGGTGGAAGGGTGTGTGGGGGGGGGGTGGGGGGGGGAGGGAGGCTTAATGATTTCACACTTGGCACTTTTACCTGTTCGTTTCAGAATGACGGCGCGGCAAGCATGGCAGTGAAAGGGTTAAAAACGGCCTTAATGAAAAGTTCAAAGTGAACACCGCCAGCAATGACTACAATCAGCACAAAGGAAAGATCACTGACCTGGCGTTCTCCGGCCCCACCTGGGCCTGGTCATAGGACGAGCTGGCGGTAATGGCGTCGTCAGGTATGGCCTTGGACCGCATGCCCAGGGCGTTCTTACACTCCTCTGCAACACACAGGGAAAGAAAGCACGTGAGACTCGATCCAGCGACCGTACGATTCGTTGGCAAGAGCATATATATATATATATAAAATGGATGTGCGTACGTCCACAGAGCATATGCGGTACAGTACCCAGTCACAACCGTCACAACATGAGTAATTTGTATACATACACACAAGACAGAGACGTGTGCGGACTCTCCCTGTCTGTCTGTCTGTCTGTCTGTCTGTCTGTCTGTCTGTCTGTCTGTCTCTCTCTCTCTCTCTCTCTCTCTCTCTCTCTCTCTCTCTCTCTCTCTCTCTCTCTCTCTCGTCAGTTCAGCTAACATATTATACGTTGCGGTGTTTTGTTTTGTTTTTGCTCCCCGAGCGGTTTGTCCGAGGACATGTCTAATGAGCCTTTGGCAATAAATCAAGCGGAAAGCATCCTCAGAAGACACGAGCCGAGGACCCGATGCGTCAGGGAAGGATATGCTTCTTTTCATTTCTTGCATGCCATAACACACGACAGAGAAAGAAGAAGAAAAATAGCCCCACCGTCATCAGACTTCCCCTAAATCCCCATTGAAAAGCGAAGCAAGGGGCAAAAAATGTCGAAATTAGAACAGCCGGGTTGAATCGAAAAAGGATTGAACACAGAAATTGGAAAGATGAGTATAAAACAACAAGAAAACCAACAACAACAAATAAAAGAAGAGCAAACATTTAATTCAAGTACAAAAACAAAACAAACAAACAAAAACATCCAAAAATCTAAGAAACAAACAAACAAAAAACAAGAGAGAGGGAGGAAAGGAACGAGAGAGGGAGGAGGGAGGAGGGGGTTAGGGGGGCATGACCTGCAGTTTTCTATTCTAAACGAGCAGCAAAACAAACAAAAAAACAGCTTCAACGCTCCAAAGAATGTTGCTTATTGCATGAAGACTTTCACGGAGAGAGAGAGAGAGAGAGAGAGAGAGAGAGAGAGAGAGAGAGAGAGAGAGAGAGAGAGAGAGAGAGAGAGACAGACAGACAGACAGACAGACAGACAGACAGACAGACAGACAGGCAGGCAGGCAGGCAGGCAGGCAGGCAGAGACAGACAGACAGACAGACAGGCAGACAGAGAGAAGCACGTCGGGAACTTCCACTGCCTCTACAAGCGAGCTATGAGAGAGAGAGAGAGAGAGAGAGAGAGAGAGAGAGAGGAGAGAGAGAGAGGAGAGAGAGAGAGGGAGGGAGGGAGAGAGAGAGGCACGCCAGGAACTTTCACTGTCCCTACCAACGAGCTATTCTGACATAATTCAGAACACTACCGCCGTTTTTAGCCCTCTTTCATCTTCGGTCTTTCGAGTAGTTTTGCAGCACTCTCTGTTTTTCGTCTGCGTTCAGACAAGGTTCAAATATTAGGCCCAAACCTTGCAATGACAAAACTGCTTCTTTTACGTTCCCCCAGTGTAATAAAAGACAGCCAGCGAAACACACAACCAGCTGACGACACACAGAGCTTGGACGAGGAAGGAGAAGAAGGAGGAGGAGGAGAAGAAGAAGGATGTGGAGGAGGAGGAGGAAGAGGAGGAGGAGGAGAAGAAGAAAATGTGTCTAGCGGATAAACGTCTACCCTCTAACAGCTGACGACACACAGAGCCTGGACTAGGAAGGAGAAGATGGAGGAGGAGGGGGAGGAGGAGGAGAAGAAGGAAGTGGAGGAAGAAGAGGTGGAGGAGAAGAAAATGTGTCTAGCGGATAAAACGTCTACCCTCTAACAGCTGACGACACACAGAGCTTGGACTGGGAAGAAGAAGGAGGAGGAAGAGGAGGAGGAAGAGGAGGAGACGAAAATGTGTCTAGGGGATAAAACCTCTACCATCTAACATCTCTGCTTTTTATTGGGTTTTCTTTGCTGTGGCGAGTGTGCTTTGCTGGCATTCCCTTCCAACCGGCCTTGACCTGCACGCTTCTGCTTTGAGGTGGTGGTGCTTTGTTGGAATGCCTCCCTTCTTCTCTTTCTTCCTCAGTGATCCTCCGCGTTTGGCTGATGAAGCTGGGTTTTCAAAACTTCCGAGGGGAGATAAAGCAAGATGCAAATCGAGTGGGTAAGAATACCCCCGGGTGGGCCGTGTGAATCACAAGGTTGGGAGAAGCACGTCCATGGGGAAGCAATGCAAGCCAGGACTCTGGAGAAGAGGAAGGAAGGAAAGAAGGAAGGAGTGAAAGAAAGAAGGAAGAGTGGAGGAAGGAAGGGAAGAAGGAAGGAAGGAGTGAAGGAAAGAAGAAAGGAAGAATGAAGGAAGGAAAGAAGGAAGGAAGGAATGAAAGAAGGAAGGAGCGAAGGAAAGAAGGGAATGAAGAAAGGAAGGAAGGAAGGAGGGATGGAAGGAAGGAAGGACATTAGTGTTTAACTCCCAGCCAACCATGCCGGTTATATCAGGGTAAAAAAGAACAAGAGAAAAGGAGAGAAGAAAACAGATCAAGGAAAAACAAATTAAGAAGGATCAAAACGACAAAAAAGAAGAAAAATGACTAGACTAATTCTTCATACTCGACCCCAGTCAACCGAAATGTTCGTATCGCGGCGAAACAGAAGTCAGAAAATTAGATCACAAGCAGAAGTACTCTCTCTCTCTCTCTCTCTCTCTCTCTCTCTCTCTCTCTCTCTCTCTCAGTTGTTAGGTTTTTGACTGACCTAAACTAATTGGATTTCGGAGTTCTCTCTCTCTCTCTCTTCTCTCTCTCTCTCTCTCTCTCTCTCTCTCTCTCTCTCTCTCTCTCTCTCTCTCTCTCTCCTTGCTTGCTATTCTTCTGTTGTTGTTGTTACTCTCTGATGCATCTGTACTCCTGTCCAACTGACAGAAACGATTGTTGTTTCAACCGATCGGTATCAACGCCACGCTGGCCCCCCTAACCGCACGGCTTGCAGCGCGCTGTCAAATCCACACCCTCACGGCTAGCCAAGCCGCACAAAGACGCCATCTGCTGTTCGCGAAGGGGCATGCATGCACGCATGGAGAGCTAGGGCTATAACAGTGAGTAGCAGTCACTACATACAACTCTCTGGAGCCAGGGATTTGACCTACCCACTACGGGGCCTGTGTTGTTGTAGATGACGCCGCTCGCAGGTTCCCTAATCCC
Source organism: Alviniconcha marisindica (assembly GCA_018857735.1). Lineage (NCBI taxonomy): Eukaryota > Metazoa > Mollusca > Gastropoda > Provannidae > Alviniconcha > Alviniconcha marisindica. The sequence goes on from JABMCL010000578.1 coordinate 13,182, forward strand.
AGAAAATTGGTTGCCAATTCCAGAGGATTTGCGGAAGCCTGAGCCGTGATCCGCTCCTGCACCTCCCTGCCGGCAGCATCAACAGGGAGGGTGGAAGAGGAGGAGGAGGCATTGCTGCGAGCGCTCCGCGCTGCAGGTACTGAGGTGGGATGCAGGTAGTAATGACGAAGGACCGCAAGCTGGCGTCTGAGTTCGGTTTTTTGTGTGTGTGCGTTTGCTTACTAGGGTGTGTGTGTGTGTGTGTGTGTGTGTGTGTGTGTGTGTGTGTGTGTGTGTGTGTGTGTGTGTGTGTGTGTGCGTGTGTGTGTGTGTGTGTGTGTATACACCAACTGATGTGCAGACAGCTGAGAAGAGAACAGAACAGGGGTGTGAGAGAGAAGGAGAGGGACGCAGGGAAAGAGAGAGAGAGAGAGTGTGTGTGTATGTGTGTGTGTGTGTGAGAGAGAGAGAGAGAGAGAGAGAGAGGGGGGGGAATGAGTGAAAGATAAAGCGAGACATGAAGCCGAGCAAGAGAGCAATAGGAGAATAGAGCAATGTATGACAGACATACATCAAGACAATAATGTCATCATCACTGACTATGGTGGTCTTTTGTCATCCAACAATTAACTTCCAAGCGTGCAACCAGGTGAGTTGGCCAATGGACAACTACTCAAAGAACTGTCACAAGACCAAATCTCTGACGACTTGGCATTCAAATAATGCATTTTATACAAAGTTGTTACTTTGTCGTGTCAGAAGACACGAATAACGTAGACGGCTAATAGATGATGACAGTCTCCGTCATACAGTTTGTAACAGTAGTCTCTGCCAATCTGGACTCGTTCTTCCGAAATCTCCCTACCGAAACCATACCCCACCCTGGCACTGTTTTGACTTTGGTTTCTACTCCCAAAGATCCTCACCTACCTCTTCCCCCCCCCCCCCCCCCCCCCCCCCCCCCGTGCCCCCCCTCCACCCCGACTCCACCGGCTCTCCATCATTTTTTTTTAAACCCCGACGGGCCCAGATCATCCATCTTACAGATCCTCCGACCATCGACCCATCAACCGCAGGGGTAGAAACGCACAGCATAGATTCCTGACGTTGGTATTCCGATGCAATGCATGTTCCGACATGCAGGCCCCGAACTACACGTCTTCCTTCCCTCCTTCTTCTTCTTGACTTCCTTCTGTCTTCCCGTGTTCCTCCCTCTTTCTTCCCTCATCGCCTCAGCCGAAGCGAGTTCCCTGCTTGGCCCGAGGTAAGTATGTATACATGCATCTCTATGTCGGCATTAGGATAGCGCATCCTCTCGCGCTATGCCAATTATGAAAATCCCGTTTGTGCTCCTGTTTGTTCTACGCTTTGCCTTCCAGTGTAAGCATAACAAACCCTACCTGGGGTGCCTGCGTTTTTCAAAGAGGGTGGGGTGGGGGCGAGGGGGTTGAGCACACCCTAACGTTCTATTAGGGTGGGGGAGGGATGGGGTTTCATTTGCCGATAAGGCTTTTTTATACTTGCAAGCCAGGCGTTTTGGCAGAAAATCGAAAACTCAAGTCGTCGAGGCGTTGCCTCCATTTCCACAAGCATGTTAACAAATTGGCGCTGTGTTGTTATTGTTGTTGTGATAGAGGAGAGCAGGGCCAGACAGAAAGCAAACAAAATAAAAACTTCATTACGACTATGAAACAGGGTGAGTTTGGAAACTCAATTTGTGCAGCAAAGCGAGTCGCGGTTTCGCTTTTTTTTTTGTGTGTGTGTGTGTCGGTTTCGCTTTTTTTGGTGTGTGTGTGTGTGTGTGTGTGTGTGTGTGTGTGTGTGTGTGTGTGTGTGTGTG
>JABMCL010000578.1:30000-35000 GCA_018857735.1 Alviniconcha marisindica
AAACAAAACAACAACAAAAAAAAAGTCGGAAGCCTTTCCTTTAATTTGGGGGAAAGAAGGGTTGGATCTTCACGCTGTCCTCCCACTCCACTCCCCAAGCCCTACCTACTACTATAAACTCTGTGGGACCATATAAACTGCAGACTCTTTCGGGGCAGTTCTTTAAATTATGTTGGGCGGGCAGACCAAGACCCCCTCAACCGTTCAACCCTTCGTGTGCACTGCTGGGGGTGGGGTGAGGGGGCGTGGGGAGGGGGGGGGGGGGGGGGGGGGTGTTAAGTAACGGTGCCAAACGAAACGTGAAATTGCAGTTTCTGAAAGCCTCTGCAGGTCCCCTATCCTCTGGCGCTGCAGACAGCGGCTGGTATATAAGACAGCAGCAGGCGTTCTATGGTGCCTGAAGGTCTTTTCGGGGCTATGCAATGCGTCTGGGTTTTTGGGAGGGTTGGAGGGGGGGGGGGGGGGGGGGGGGGGGAGAGAAGAGGAGGGGCAGAGACCTCAGACAGAATTTTTTTTCTCTTCTTCTCTGGGTTCAACCGGGGGGTTTATCAGGGCGAAAAAAAAATATCCTTGACGGGGGGGGGGGGGGGGGGGGGGGTCACTCAACCGGGGCCCACACACACACACACAACACACCAACCCCCCCCCATTTCCCACACACACACCACACACACACACAACACACACACACACACACACACCACGCACACACCACCCCACACCCCCACCAAACACCCCACACACACACACACACACACACACACACAAGGCAAGAAATGGGGGGGGGGCAAAAAAGAAAACTAACGACGACGGACGAGATAAAAAACCCAATGGTCACGACGAACTAAAAGGTTGCGTTCTCAGGGGAGTTGTGAGCAGACAGCTGCATCAGCGGGGACCCAGTGGACAGTGGCGCTATGTCTGGAATGGAACGGACGGGCTTAGTTGGGTAATAAAGCAGGGGGGAAAAAAAAGGATTTTGGTTTTTGGGGGTTTTGGTTTTGGTTTGGGTTTTTGTTGGTTGTGGTTTTGGTGGGTTGGGTTGTGGTGTGTGTGTGATTGTGTGGGGTTGTGTGTTTGTGTGGGGTTTTGGTTTGGGGTTTTTCTTTTTTGTGTGGTGGTTGTGTGTGTGTGGGTTTTTATTGTTTTATTTTTTGTGTTTGTGTGTTTGTGTGTTTCTCTCAGGCTGTAATTTCGAAGAAACTTTAATTTTTTTCCCCCACAACGCCGAAATTTTTTGACAGCTGTTCTGGGTCTGAGCCTCCCGAAATGCCTTGGTACAAAGGTATTTTTTGTTGTTTGTTTGTTTGTATGTTCTCCCTCGTTCAATTCCAATCCGTTTTATACGCTTGGTTCGTGTGTGTGTGTGTGTGTGTGTGTGTGTGTGTGTGTGTGTGTGTGTGTGTGTGTGTGTGTGTGTGTGTGTGTGTGTGTGTGTGTGTGTTTCTCGATATTCCGCATAGTATTGGTTCCTATCTGGAGTCACTGTTTCTCTTTCTTCATGTCCGTTATTTGTCTACTATTATCCTCACTAAATTCACGGATTTTCATATGGCCTACAACTGCCCAATACGCTGAGCATTATCGAGACAGAACAAAAAGGGGTCACTTACAGCTGTGTCCAGTTACACCACTTTCATGGAGCACAATGCATTGTTTATAATAATAATAATAATAATAATAATAATAATGGAAATTTATAAAGCACCTACCCTCCGGCTCAAAGCGCTGAACAAGCATAGTATAACACACATAATGTACATCAGTCGAGATGGAAAATGCTATCCAAAAAATAAATAAGTATATATATATATCGACAAGTGTTCAAGCATAATTATGCAAAAAATACGCACGTGCGCACGCACCCCCCCCCACGCACCACCCACACACACACACACACACACACACACACACCCCCCCCCCTTTTGTAAACGATAATGAAGGAAAACCAAAAAAGAAACCGGTTTTTCCCAAAAAAAATCTTGATGACCATGCAGCTCAATGTGAAAGTCTGCAAAACTTGCAAGTTGAGTTCCAATGCCAAATACAAGCGTCTATTAATTTTTGCAGACATGTTCGTCACAGAGTTGTTCGATTTCGCTGTTTTCTATACCTCGTTTTGTTTCCGTTTCCCCCCCCAAAAAAAAAAAGAAGAAAAGGAAAACAAAAAAACTCTAAAAACTAAACGGCAAAATTCGCTGACAGCCTGTAAATAAAACCCCCCCCCCCCTTCGTCCACCTGCCGGCTAATATCCCACAACCCTGGCAGAGACAATAAGCGAGATCAAGGAAATCGACACGACCCACGTCACGGAGCACGTGAAGCACTGATGCGAGGCCTCATCCAAAATAAGCAAGACAATGCAATGCACAGGCAGGCACACACAGCCAGAACATCGCCGCGCGATAAAAACATCACCGTGTGACATCCATCCATCTCTCCGCAACGAACAGATGGCGAAGGGGCATAGCGAGGATATACCAGGTCTCCGCTCCATCACCCTCGCCTTGCCTCAGTCTTGGCGGGCCCAGGTTTCAGTCTTGGTGGGCCCTGGCTACATTCTTGGCTAGTCCTGGCTTCAGTCTTGGATAGTCCTGCCTTCAGTCTTGGCTAGTCCTGGGTTCAGGCTTCAGTCTTCGCTAGTCCTGGCTTCAGTCTCGGCGGATCCTGGCTTCAGTCTTCGCTAGTCCTGGGTTCAGTCTCGGCGGGTCCTGGCTTCAGTCTTGGCTAGTCCTGGCTTCAGTCTTGGCGGGTCCTAGCTTCAGTCTTGGCTAGTCCTGGCTTCAGTCTTGGCGGGTCCTGCTTCAGTCTTGGCTAGTCCTGGCTTCAGCTTGGCGGGTCCTAGCTTCAGTCTTGGCTAGTCCTGGCTTCAGTCTGGGCGGGTCCTGGCTTCAGTCTTGGCTAGTACTGGCTTCAGTCTCGCATCAGTCTTGGCGGGCCCTGGCTTCAGTCTTGGCTAGTCCTGGGTTCAGTCTTGGCTAGTCCTGGGTTCAGCCTTCGCTAGTCCTGGGTTTTAGTCTTGGCGGGTCCTCGCTTCAGTCTTCGCTAGTCCTGGTTTCAGTCTTGGCGGATCCTGGCTCCAGTCTCGCTTCAGTCTTGGCGGACAAGAAGCAGCATCACAGGGTGTGCAATGCACGCACCTGCGCCAGCGCTGCTGCCGAAGGTCTGTTCCGACTGTGTGGTGTGCGCTCATTTGTACATTTCCGCATCATAAAGTTGAGAAAAGCAGACGAAGCAACGGGGGGGGGGGGGGGGGGGTGGGGATGGGGCGGGAAAGGGAGGAGGAGGGGGAGGGAGGCGGCGTGGTGAGGAGGGGGGGGGAAGGGGGAGGAGAGAGAAAAGGAGAGAGATTTCTTGGATTTTTACGTCTCGTCAACTTCACAGGGTCACCTCCGGACGAACAAACACTATTCTAAATCAAACATTTGAGAGAAAAAGAGAAGAGAGACAGAAGGGGGTGGTTGGGGGGAGAAGGCAGACTAGACATACAGACAGACAGAGACAGACAGCGAGTGCGAGAGAGAAAGAGAGAAGTGTGTGCGTGTGTGTGGGTTTGGGGGTGGGGGTGGGGGGTTGGGGGTGGGAGGGTGCATATATAACGACTGTTGTTGAAAAACCCCTCAGTGCGTGAAATGGGTTGCATAACAAAAGAAGCTGTGAGGAATGGCTTGTTTCAGTACACTGCTGCTCTGAACACCGAGACAAAGCCACACCGATAAATCACATGCACACAGGGGGGAGAGGGAGAGAGAGAGAGAGGGAGGAGAGAGAGAGAGAGAGAGAGAGAGAGAGAGAGAGAGAGAGAGAGAGAGAGAGAGAGAGAGAGAGAACTCGAAAACTTTAATACTCAAGGATGGTAGTGTTAGGTCCGTTTGGACCTATCTATCAGCCAGTCCTTGCTATACTAGAAACACAAATAAACACGACGATACCACAAACAAATAGTATAAGCACGATTAAGCAACTGATTAATGCAGTTTCACAGTTCTTACAAATGTGCAGAAACATCAGAATTACATTTCTAATAGAGACACACAGAGAGGTGGGGCAGATCCAGAAAGTCAATTTATTTCAGTGACGATACTATTATTGGTTTAGGCCATCAGACAACGCTTAATCCATCCCGCGGTCTACTGCGTCAGCGAGGTACAGAATTACATCCAGACAAAATTAATCCTGAATAGCTCCAATCCCCCCCCCCCCACTCCCACCACACCCACCCATCCCCCGCCCCTCCTCCTGGTTGGATTCTTCCAGAACAACGCGCAGTGTATCAAAGGAAAAATACACATTGGCACTGTTGACGTTTCAAGTATATGCATATTGATTACGTATTGCTCTCTAGTTAGCGAGAGTTTTCCTCCAATGTCTGACGCACAACGTTAAGCATATTTATATAATATCAGAGACGGATTTGCCGCCAAAATCAATATTGTTGAAAGAAAGAAAGGCGGAGAGAAAGCAAACCGATCACGACATTCTGTCTGCACCACTTTCGTGAAAATGTCAAAGGATATTATATTGATACCGACCTGTCTATGCTGTTAATGTTCGCTATTAATCACGACTTAGACCCAGAATGATATACAGGATGACACATTTGTCATCTCGTTTGCTTTTATGAGCGAGAGTGCACTCCCTTTTTCTCCCTTTTAGAACTTTGTCTTCTTCTCTCCGCCCTGCCCAACCCCCTCCTCCTTCCCCCCGATGAAGAAAGTTTTCTTGCACTTGTTGCGAAGCTTTCGATAACTTCTGAAACTGAAAGTCAGACAATGTGTGCCTCAAAATAGCAACGACGGACAGGTTTAAAAACGTCGCTTTCGACCAATCGAGAATGCCAAGTTTTAAGTGTCTGCGTGCGTGTTTGTGTGTGTGTGCGTGCGTGCGTGCGTGCGTGCGTGCGTGTGTGTGTGTGTGTGTGTGTGTGTGTGTGCGTGCGTGCGTGCGTGCGTGCGTGCGTGCGTGCGTGCGTCCGTGTGTGTGGAAGTCATCCATAAAG
>JABMCL010000578.1:37500-40000 GCA_018857735.1 Alviniconcha marisindica
CTCCTGACACCTCTGGCGACCCGTGTACCTTCAAACGGCTGTTTGTGATACCCTATAATAAGCGTAGCCTACGGTGTATGGGGCTGCCAACAATTTGCTTTCGGCGTATCAAAGTGAGCCTTTCACTTTCACTCTTTACTCCCCAAATGGGTGACCCTACTCCGTGGAACGGGCGTGTGAAAGAGAAAACAGCCAAAGCACGGGAGGAGGGCGTAAAGAGGCCACTAAACACTTCACGTCCTCCCAGCGGGGGGGACCGACTGGCGACACGCTCTTTGGTAAGGTGTGGGATTCGCCCAAAGACTTTCTTTCTTTTCCCTTTAAGCAGAGTCTTTGATTCGTCCGGTGCGAGTGAGCCAGAAGGGGCAAGCTTGTAAACACTTAGTGCTGCTATCGCTCAATGTATACAAGACTCCGGAATGCCTTTTTTTTCTTGTCTTTTTGAAGTTGTTTATTATATTACACAGGAAAGGACTATGGAATCTCTGTGTGTATGTGTGTGTGTGTGTGTGCGTGCGTGCGTGCGTGCGTGCGTGCGTGCGTGTGTGGCCTTATCTTGTGTGTGTGTGTGTGTGTGTGTGTGTGTGTGTGTGTGTGCGTGCGTGCGTGCGTGCGTGCGTGCGTGCGTGCGTGCGTGCGTGCGTGCGTTTCTTCCGGTGCCAGTTCTGTGGACATTCCTTTTTCTTGCCGTTGGTAAAGGACTGTTAGTTTTTAAGGCGATGTCGTTCTCATAATTATAAGGACATGGAACAAGTCATGCACTTGGAGCGTTACAAAACACCTTCTTAGCGGCTTGATCAACTGGTTAGATTGGACAGTTAGCTATGCTCCCACTGAAGAATTCATCTTTGTCACGTCGGCGCGTTGTCATTGTAAAATATTAATTAGATTGATTTTATTTTTTTAATGGCTAATAAACCAGTGTGGGCGAATGTGAAAATATGAAAATCTAGCAGAAAATGTAAAAATGTGCATTACAGAAGTTCTGAATATAAGCAGCAGTAATAATAACAATAATAATAATGCACTCCTTCGTTGACATTGAATAAACAGTTCCATGTTACTTCAGGCAGGATGGGGAACGGAATTTATTATATGAATAATATAATTACTAATTATGTCTTCTGACGTTAGTGAGTCGCCATAATTATGATACTGCAAACACAAAGTGCTGTGAAATTGTATGTATTTACAAATTTTGCCTCTCTTTCAAGAATAAGAAAAAAATCCAAGAAAATGAAACCAACAGCGATGATTTCATCGACTTTACATTATAAAACTGTTTGCGATAAGAGTACATTATAACTTTATCTGCTCAAGGTATGGAAGAGACGCAGGTGGCATTTCTACTTCGGACGAATTCTCCGCATTCCTGTTCTGATTGCTTGAATGAAGGGGAAACGAACTAAAATCGAAGAGGGAAATTCGCAGTCAATACCGCCCTCATCAGAAACGCATAAATCCACTCAGAGGGGAGTATCCCTCCACTCCACAGTCTTATTTGATTTCCACTTTTCTAACCGTGGCGTTGACCTTTAATAGTGATAAAGCGTCTACTTCACGTCAAGCCCTCGTTTGCTTCGGTTCCAGCCGCCATAAATAACATGTGGAACAATACAACTTTCGGCGAAGCCAGCGATAAAGGCCCAGCTCGGATACTGTTGGCCGAAGCGGCGAGTAAACACTCATTCTGAGATCTAATCCAGCGCAAATGAGCGCTTGGACGCGCAAGCTCACAAGTCGAATGATAAACGAGGCTCGTGCATATTGTACAGGGAATTAGCTCCCTTTGGGTCCCAGGTTGCGCCCCTTGTGTCAACAGCGACGTCGCTTCGTCAGGGAAATGGAAATCTCCTATGCTAACCTGGACTGTCTTGCGGGAGAGAGAAAAATAAAAAATAAAATAATCGCCTCGAGAGATAGCTTACGATCTACAGACCTAGTTGTCTTTGACAACCAGCAACAACAGACTGCGTTTACCTCCCCGATGGAGTAAAAGCACGTGCAACATCAAGATCAGACCGCGTCAACATGATCCCTAAACGCCGATAACGATCAAGCTTGCCAGGCTCGCTCTCAAGTTTCAGCACAGCTTTTACCCGTGGCATAGCCAGCGTGAGTGTGACCGGCTGGCAGTCACACCTACCCTCAACGTGGCCCACAATGGACCGCAAAGACGTATCGTACGTGCAGAGCAAGTGTGGCACCTGATAGCGATCGGCACCCAGACAGCGCTGCGGCGTTTAACCTTCTTGTCACCCCGATGGCTCTGTGGTGCAAGATGGGGGCGCGAGTCGCGGGTGCACAACATTGTGAATGGAGGAATCCCGCCCCCAACCCCCCCCCCCCCCCCCCCCCCCCCCCCCCCCCCATACACCCCTTCCCCCCTCGCCACTATTCTTCCCAGCTTCTCCTTCATATGTGAACATGTGATTGCTTTGGGTTCCATTCTGCGTGCATCACATCTCTCTCTCTCTCTCTCTCTCTCTCTCTCTCTCTC
>JABMCL010000578.1:45000-55000 GCA_018857735.1 Alviniconcha marisindica
ACAGTCATTAGAACGATGCTTCGCGCGTGATGTTGATATAAAACTCGGGGAGGTGGGGGGAGAGAGGGGGAGAAAGGGACTGGGGGGGGGGGCGACCCAGACAGACAGACAGAGACAGAGACAGTGACATTCGCCGTATTTCCGACATACACATTCTTTTAACATTAACTCGAAACAAAAATCCATCAACCAACACACACACACACACACACACACACACACACACACACACACACACACACACACACACACACGTATCAACAACAACAAAAACGACACAGTCAACCACCCAAACCAGCAACAGCAACAAAACACACACACACATATACACACGTTCGAGCGTGTATGGGTGTGTCAATGTTGTGTGTGTGTGTGTGTGTGTGTGAGGGGGTGATGGGGGGGGGGGGGGGGGGGGAGGGGCAAGCCACACGCCACGCGCCAACCAAGACCTAAATCAAGGCACACAGCCCATCACGCATTCAGCACCAGATGGGCGAGTTTGCCGTCCAGAAGACCCCGCCGGGAGCACGGCCACACTGGGGACTACTGATGAGCAGATCCCGGAGTCATCAGGTCGCCACAAAGCCGCGAGGGCCAAGCGACAACGACAGCGCGAGCAACACGCTTCAAAAGACCCCCACCAAAGCCGCGTCCTCAGGAGGTCTGCTGAGGAGGGCAACACCAGCTCATTATCGGGACTACATTCTGGGAAATAAGTTTAAACGATAGTTACAGCAAACTGCAAAACAAACAAAAAACAAACCAAAAAAGCGCCAAAAACAACAACTAAACAAACAAACAGAAACATTGCTGTTCGTTTTACTGCAATTTCGAAGTCCCAACAGATGCGAGAGAGTGACTACCAGTGTTTAGTAGGTCTGAAAGTCAGTGAACGTGGGGTAACGGGTAAGTTTAAAACAAACACTTCCATAATACAAAATGTCACGTTAATCGCATTTATAACGTCCAGGGTCCGTTAAGGCTGAAGATGTCGCACAAGGCTACGCGCACTGAGACGTATTTCACGGTTACGCAAGCAGCCAGTTGGAATATCCCTTCTCCCTTTCGCTCAGCTGGGTAAAACCCGTCTTGCTTATACCATATTATTTTTCCTCAAACATTCGACGGCTCTGGCAATGCAAACGTACTTAGATTTTGTGATGTCAAACGGAGATGCAATGCTAAAAAATCAAAAAAATTGTACGTCAACACTCAAGAAGACTTCTATAGGGCGACATCCCGGCCAACCAGAGGGAGTACCTCGGGTGAATATTATCCCAGCTGGCCGTCCTCAAGACAAACACTTGCCCGACACCCCCCACCCGGAGTCCTGCACTCCGCCTGACCTCGGTGACCTCGGTGACCCCGGTGACCCAGTTCAAGCAGCAGAATCACACCCTTTATCACCGTAGAGCATCATGAGTATCATTTCTCCAACAACAACAGCCTTCCCATAAACAGATCTCAATCAGCGGACAAACACAGAGCTCGCTCCAACACCCAAACCAGACATGGCACCCGCACCAACTTACCCGAGCGGACAGGTAAAGATATGTTGGGTTCGGATGGGGGAGGGGGGGGGGGGGGGGGGGGGAGGGGGGGGGAGGGGGCTTGGTGAAGAAGTGGATGGAAGCGGGGTTCTGTGTGTGTGTGTGTGTGTGCGTGCGTGCGCGCGTGCGTGCGTGCGTGCGTGCGTGTGTGTGTGTGTGTGTGTGTGTGTGTGTGCGTGCGTGCGTGCGTGCGTGCGTGCGTGCGTGCGTGTGTGTGTGTGTGTGTGTAAATCTCTGTGTGTGTGTGAATGTAAATCTCTGTGTGTGTGTGTGTGTGTGTGTGTGTGTGTGTGTGTGTGTGTGTGTGTGTGTGTGTGTGTGTGTGTGTGTGTGTATGAGTGTAAATCTGTGTGTGTACCCGTGGATGCTGTGCGTGCTTGCGCGTGCAATACCACAATACTGTTTTAACCCGTACATACTGAGAGGGCGAATGCAAGGGAGATAGTATCAAACCCGGCCCGCAACAGCGACAGAGCAAACTCTCAAACTCGCAATGCGCTCCAGAAGCGGTTCCTCGGGGTATGCATGATACAGCCTCAGCAGCAGCCCTTCTCAAAGGCCAAGCGACCGCGGATTACACAGGGACGTAGGGCCACGGATCCAGCCCCTCGGGGCAATGCAAGTCCAATCATCGCTGCCATTGTGAAGACACCGAAGACTTGCCTGCAAATGTCAGGATCCTCTCCCCGTCTCCGTCTGGTCCCAGGGTGGAGGAGGGAAGGAGAGTGGGGTGGGGGAGGGAGGGGGGAAGGTGGGGGGTAAGGGAGGAGGTGGGAGACGGTAAACACAGAGAAACAAGCACACAAACAAATCCGCGGTGAATGTTGATCTCCAGCTTGGAGGGATGTGATCGAATGTTGTTTGCGTGCCCAGCCCCGTTCTGACTGAGCGCGGCTGACCTACTTCTTGCGCTGCGCAGCCGGTCCGCACAGCCGAGGAGGATTCGAGCCGATTTGCACGTGCTGGTTAAAGTGGTCTTGTCTGTATCTATCCGTCACTTCCCTCACCACGGGAGGAAGGCTCCACGCCAGGTGTCTTTAGACTGAGGGGCAAACTGCCTTGCGCAACCTGTATACATGCAAATCATCGTCGGTACTGTTGCCTTCCTGTACCTCGTCCATTGTTATTAGTAGTAGTGGTAGTGTCAATGTGAGGTAGTAGTAGTAATATTTAGTAGTATTGTGGCGCTGGGATGGTGTGTGTGTGTGTGTGTGTGTGTGTGTGTGTGTGTGTGTGTGTGTGTGTGTGTGTGTGTGTGTTGTTGTTGTTGTTGTTGTTGTTGTTGTTGATCGCTTTTATATGGCGCTATTCTCCGCTCTCCAGCAGACTTCACTGCGCTCGCATGTGATTCTACATGAGTGAATAGCTTTTAATAGCGAGTTTTTGAATATCCGCCGAAGTGGTGTACTTAGAGCGCTGGCATGGCTGGTGCCACATGAAAGTGCTGCCATCTCGGCGCGTTGTGTATGTGCGTGCGTGCGTGCGTGCGTGCGTGCGTGCGTGTGTGTGCGTGCGTGCGTGCGTGCCTGCGTGCGTGCGTGTGTGGTGTGTGTGTGTGTGTGTGTGTGTGTGTGTGTGTGTGTGTGTGTGTGTGTGTGTGTGTGTGTGTGTGTGTGTGTGTGTGCGTGTAGGTAGGTAGATAGGTACGCGCATGCTGTGCGTGCTTGCTTGAGTACGCGCGCATGCAGCTGCACGATAATGTCTTAATCCATGCATGCTGAGAAGGCAATTAACATTATCAGTACCCCACGCTGATTTCTCCTGAGCTCCGAACCCCAGCATAGCGTGCCTTCGAGACGCACGCCCCGCCTACTTTCAATTACCCTAAGTAACCTCACCTTTAGTGGTACTCTCGAATTATCACCCGAACACAAAAGGAATCTCACCTTCAAAGCGAGGACGCCGTTTTGCAAAGCGAAAGCAGTAAAACAGCGTGCGGACACAAAAAGCGAGTGGAAAAACGATCTTCAGTTTTCACCAGTACTATACCCTTGCTTTCTCTCAACGTGAACAGCTCGGTGTCCCGTTACCTAATAAGCAGTCACACAAAACCCCTGTCGCAGTCACCCGACTTTTGTTTCCACCCGCCAAAAAAAGACCCTTTGCATTCAGGTGACATGAGTTATGGCCCCTACGGGTTAAGAAGAAGAAGCCGACATTCATTTTATCGCCCGCGAGGGGAGGTTACTCCTTCGCGGGGCGGGGCCGCCAGGGGTCGCTGGGGTTCTAATGATCCGGGAGAAGTGGTTCACTCTCCGGAACCGCGGAGGAGTTGCTTCGGATGATTTAATTTTGGGATTCCGTCGTTTGTTCGCTTCCGGTTCTATACTGCCGTGTTTCATTTTCAGTCGAACCCAGCTTGAGTTGGTTTAAACAAAATGCATTTCATATTCACAATACTTTATTGAAGACAGAAGAGTTGTTGGCAGCACGACAAGCAAAAGTGGCTCAGCCATAACATTAAACTAATGAGATCGCCAGCATGGATTATATCATGCGCTGCACGACGATGTTGCAATAAAGATGACACTACATGAGGGTGTGTGTGTGTGTGTGTGTGTGTGTGTGTGTGTGTGTGTGTGTGTGTGTGTGTCCGTGCGTACGTGCGTGTTCGTGAGCGTGACCGTATAATGTACGCTGTGGATGCATGCGCACACACGCGCACGCACGTACGCACACACACACGTAACCAAATCAATCAAATGCACTTTCCCACAGTAAAAAGCGCGAACAGACTGAGACTAGAAAGAAAAGAAAAACACACACACACACACACACACACACGCACACACACACACACACACACACACACACACACACACACACACACACACACACACACACACACACACACACACACACACACACACACACACACACACACACACACACACACCCGTCATCAAATCAATAAAATGCCCTTTTCCCACCGTAAAAGCGCGGACAGACCGAGGCTAGAAAAAATATATAACCCCTACACACACAAAAGAAAAGAGTGGGTGGAGGTGGCGGAGGTAGGGGTGGAGGGGGAAGAACCCCGACGAAACCAAGCCGAACATGTCATGGAGATGTTTCATGAGCAGACGGAGCTGATTAAGTTAATGCAGTAAATCTAATCAGACAAACGAGGACTGACAGCACGTGAGCTCCGTTCGCCAGAGCCAGACACAGAGGTTACATATCGATTGACCCGAGCCTTTTCCTCCAAGACACTGCTGCTGTGCCTGCTTTCTTCGGGTTCCGCCCGCTGCTCTCCTTATTATCATCATTCCTTCCCTTCTTACTGTGTACGTAGATCGCGTTAATTCACACTGTTGTGGAGGAGTGAATCCGTCTCACGTGTGAGTGATGGGGATTGTGTGGTATGTTTTGTAAGGGTGTGGTGAACAGTCGTATGGTTTGTAAGCGTGTGGTGAACAGTCTTTGTCTCTGCGCGTGTGCGTGTGCTGTGTTGGGATGGGTTGGGTTGGGTTGTTGTTATTGTTGTGTGTGTGTGTGTGTGTGTGTGTGTGTGGGGGGGTGTGTGTGTGTGGTGGGGTGGGGGGGTCCACAGTGAGAGTGTGTGTGTGTGTGTGTGTGTGTGTGTGCGTGAAAGAGGAATCTCTCTTTATCCCATTCTGTCCCTGTCTTGCCCCCCCCCCCCCCTCCCCCGCACCCCCCCCCCTCTCCCCCCCGCACACCACCTCCCAGCCGCCCCTCCTCCCCCGCGCTCTGCCTCTTCCCTCTCTGTCTCCCTCTATATGCACGTGCACGTTCCTCTGCACCTGGGTTTGAATGCACGTGTGTGTGTGTGTGTGTGTGTGTGTGTGTGTGTGTGTGTGTGTGTGTGTGTGTGTGTGTGTGTGTGTGTGTGTGTGTGTGTGTCGGGTGGTTGTAGAGGGTGTGTGTGTGTGGGGGGGGGGGGGGGGAGGGGGCGAGAAGAACGGATCTTTATTTGCAGAGTTCTGCAGTCCCTGTCAAATAGCGCAACTTGTTTTGATCAGAGACAGACACTACACCGCCCTGTCGGACTAACAATACACACATGCAAGCAGCACGTGCACATATATCGCGACCTTGTCACACCTGCTTCTGCCTACGCTAGACACGCCACCCCAATTTCCCGCGGGAACTTGCGACGGGATCCACGCAAAGGACACACAATGCCAAACACCTCTTGGCAATGCAGATCTATACGTTCCACCGATAATTCATCTTCTTATTTCGTGTGGCCGCGAAACTGCAATGCAGCAAAGCAGAGCCAAACCCGATCGAGGGAAGTGAATGTAACGTGGTTACTGATAGCTAGGGAATTCCTCCCCTAAGCCTACAATCGAGTTACCGAGCTGTCGTCTGGGCGTTGATTGGATGAAATAATGCGCGCGCGCCAACTCTAACACGCTGCGGCATGTTTTCTTGTCATTGATTGGTCGAGGGGATGTGCACTCAGTTGCCGAAGTTAGGGAAGAATTTAGGGAAATACTTCAAGACTGTTAAAGGTGCTACACAGCCTTCCATTTTCCCGGCACAGACGTGAGGCCGAAATAGACACTTAAATCGAAGATTTTGTCCTAAAATGCTCCCTTCACTTTTATTTTCATTTTCTAACAAAAGCATAAACCTTGGTGTACCTTGCGTTTTCTTGCATGCCAAGCTAAATACACACTTAAATCGAAGATTTTGTCCTAAAATGCTTCTTTCACTTTTATTTTTATTTTCAAGAGGCTAAACGTTTTAATAGTTTATTTTTCTCGCATGCCAAGCTATAACAACTCAGCAAGTCATACGGGTGTTTGGTCTTGTGGTCATGTTACGCCTTCGGAGCGTTAATCAACTTAATGAACTGTCTCTGTCTCTTGGCGAAAGTAAAGCCATCTTGGACAAGCTACGTTTTGGGAAAGCTATAGATCCTTTAATGATCCTTTAATCCATTCTTCCAAGCACTGCACACGAAAACAGCATAGCTCAACCAAAAGCAGATAAGAGTTCTAGTTGTAGATCTCATTTTTTTCACCGTTTAACTGTTAAGTGCGCTGTGTTTTGTCCTTATAAACTGTTTTTGTTTTGTTTTTTGTTGTTGGTTTGTTTGTTTTTTAACGTTTTATATGTTTGGATCCTTTTGTAGGCTGGACCAGGAACCCACACACTAAATTAAAAAAATATATATACAAAAATGCACGCTGAATTTGTCCTCACACTCATACTTATTTCCATTCACGTGCGCAAACTATCCGCGAGTAAGGAAACGGTTCCTCGATGCCGACTGCCTGATGAGATGCGGCCTCACGAGCTAAATACAGAGTGATTAAACAGAACCCTCCTGCCGTCCACACTCCATCTGGGGACGTGCCAGAATGAAAGCGGCACCAGCGCCCCCTTTGATCGATAAGGGAGCTAATCGCCTGCGCCATCTACTCGGTTATCGATCCTGCCCAGCGGACTATGCTGTGAAACTGACACCCCGCATCTATCTCCCGGTATGAAGAGGTGTCGATACAAGGCAGACAACGCGTCGGACCTCGGCTGATGTCCCTTGGCGTCTGCTGCGAGTGAAGGCGAGATCTGGTGGACGTGACGTCAAGAGAGAGGAAGAGCGAAAGTTCAACGGGTTTTCACAGCCACCCCCCACCTCCACCCCTTCCCTGTATCCCTACCCTCCTCCCCCCCCCCCCCCCCGCCCCCCCCCCCCCCCCCCCCATCCTCCCACCCCGGGCCTCACCTTACGCGTTCCGTCTTGTGACTACTGCTTCTGCAGTGAGTTTGTGTACACCAGAGAATAGCGCTATACAAAAGTTATTTTATATTATTATTAGTAGTAGTATTACTAGTATTATTATTACTATTATTATTGTAACCGACTGTAATGTGTGTGTTCCGGGCCGTGACCTTTAATCTTTTCTTTCCTGTCGTCCTTTTCTTTTTGATTGGGTGGGAGTTTTATGGCCCCAATTATCTAAAGTGTTAAAACTTGTGCGCTGGGCCCGCCGCGTTCATAGTTCAGGAGCTGTGTGAGAGTCGAGGTGGCCGTCCTGGGCTGTCCGTCCTAACGAGCCTTCTGGTTTCCGTGGACGTAAAGCTATATTGAACCATGCTTCGGCATTGGTCTCAGCTTGTCCCTAATATGTCAACTGACATTTGAGGACATTAAGCAATACTACCTACCTACCGCCGCGTCCTCTTTCCCCCAGTGTCCCTGCAGTAGCAGGTCGTCAGTTAGTAATAGTTCGAGCTGCTGCCTATGCATCTGATTCAGGGGACAGCCTACACTGTTTCCTGGATGGTGCAAATAAAATTTATGTTATAGCAACCTCTGACCTGTGACTCTTCAGTCATGCTTCCAACATGCTTCCCTCACTCACCACCCCGCTCCCCTACATTATTATTATTATCGTTATTATTATTATCATTATTATTATTTACTTTCGGCGTTGGCTGACGGTCTTTCCGGAGCGCTGGGACGAAGTACTCATGGTCATAGGTAACCCTCGATAATGATGATGTAGAGCTTAATGTCCTCAGATGTCAGTTGACATATTAGGGACAAACCAAACTGTGACCAATGCCTAAGCACGGTTCAATGTTGCTTTACGTCCACAGAAACCGTAAGGCTCATTAGGACGGGGAGCCCAGGACGGCCACCTCGACTTTCACACAGCTCCTGAACTATGACAGGTACCCCTCCGTTTCCCCGTCCCTACTGAGCCGTACGGTTTCTGTGGATGTAAAGCACCACGAAAGAAAAGGTAAATGCAGTCGTCTCATCTTGTTCGGGCTCGGGACCTCGCAACACCATCAGTAGCAGCTACGGCAGCAGAAGTACCAAGTGTACAATCATAAGAGGAATAGTTTTGTTGTAGTAGTAGTAGTAGTAGTAGTAGTAGTAGTAGTAGTAGTAGTAGTAGTTGCTGCTGCTGTTGCTGTTGTTGTTGTAGTGGCGGCGGGCTGACCCGATCAGTGGGGTTTCGTGTTGAGTAGTCATGTGATCCTTAAAATGCACGGCTTTGTTTGACTACTGGACAGTATTTACAGTACACATAACAATTCACCCAAACCATCTCAAGTCACGTTCTTCGTAAAACGCTCAGAACTGTCCCAATCCACAATGCGTGCTGTAAAAATAATCGATCTTCTTCTTCTTCATCCTCTTACGGAAACAAAAACAACAAAGCAGAAAGGATCGTTGAAAAAAAGGAGAGAAAGAAGAAGAAGATGAAAAGAAGCGAGCCTCGCATTGATCTCCGTCCTTACGCACAGGAAGTGAGTGACCTTTAAACAACACGTTCAAATGGGCTTGCAAAGGTCAAGTGATCTGTGCGTCCTTTTCCATTTCAAAAATCAATCGTCCTATAAGGAGAAATGGGCAAATAGCAAAGAAAAAAAAAAAAAAACAAGTATCGCCAAGAAAGGGCCCTGAACGCTGGCCAAAACCCGGTCGATACTTGTTTCTTAAAAGCCAGTGAATGGTGGGAGGGAAGAAAGAACAAAACTAAACAAAAACAACGACCCATTCTCGACCTCAAATTAACCCTCCAGCGTCTATAAACATACGCCTCTGCAAAACATCATTCGATAAACCATTTTTGGTTGTTGCATTGAGGAGCTCCTGCTCATTCTGTTCATACTCCTTCGGCGCTACTTTTACCGGCACGGGGAGAAAATTCAATTCAGTTCAATAACGTTCGGCTTTCGTTTCTCTTTAAAAAAAAAGTGGTTCGTGGACACTGTCTTCGTGACTTTGCCCCTCACAGTTAATAAAACCTTAAAACGGCTCTCATTACTACTCATCTTGATGCAGAATAATTCTGCTGGTGTGTGAAATTATATGTAAATATGGGCTCTCCCATAAATTCTACATTTTTTATTTCTATCTTCCAATAATTCACTTCAACTATGCTCTTCAGGCAAAAATATATAACGTGAGTCATTAATCTCTCTCTCTCTCTCTCTCTCTCTCTCTCTCTCTCTCTCTCTCTCTCTCTCTCTCTCTCATTAACTTGTGATTTGATGATTTATGCTTCGTCCTACAATGACCTTCAGCGATCAATAAAGGCATACTGCTGATCCTCGTTAACACAGAGTGGATTCTCTCCCTTTTCACGTGCTTATTTTTGGCCCGGCACACGGACTAGCCGCACGGACCGCTGCGAAACATGCAGGCATCCATCGAAACTGGCCCAGCCATGCTCGGCAAACAAGGAATCCTCGGTATCCTGGACGAGCAGAAACAAAAGGTCCGACTGAGTTGTACCCTGCGAACCTTTTAGCGTGCGATTTATCGAACGGTCTTTGCGTTTCAAAGGCTAGTTTTCCGAGTAAGGCCGAAGGTTTTTATCGCGCGTGTGTGTGTGTGTGTGTGTGTGTGTGTGTGTGCGTGTGCGTGTGTATATTACCGAGTAGTGTGTGTGTGTGTGTATTACCGACTAGTGTGTGTGTGTGTGTGTGTGTGTGTGTGTGTGTGTGTGTGTGTGTGT
>JABMCL010000578.1:62500-65000 GCA_018857735.1 Alviniconcha marisindica
TGAACAAGGGGAATATTACGTTACAAGACAACGGAAATGTTAAACGAGAAGAGAACTACCAAGATAAAATCCTAAACGAGGAAACAGTCACTAAAACTAAAATTGCAATTAGAAAATAACCGCTCAAGGACCTCAAGGACATCGATTCGCATCTGTGCACACAGAGAGACAGACAGACAGGGTTTAGGGACACAGAGGGCCAAACAAAAATAATAAATCTTTACAAGTAAAATAGCTGTAGTGGCCCCAAGAAAAAAGAAGAAGAACAAGAGAGACAGAGACAGAGAGAGACATACAGACAGAGCCAGAGAAAGAGACAGAGACACAGAGAGAGAGAGAGGGAGAGAGAGAGGGAGGATAAAATGACAACAAACTCGGAGAGACCGACAGCACAGTCAAAAGACGAGAGATCGAGAGTGCGTGTCAGCCATTAGAGGAAGAGCGTAACACGATCTCGCCCGCTAAAACTTCAATTGCTTGACACTGACAGGTCTGGAGAGACGTCGATCGTGCTTGTGCATGGTTACAGGGACAAGAATGGCCTTTCTTACTTGGCTCTGCGGCGAAATTGTTTCATTAAAAAATAGAGGGATAAAGAAGGACTGGGGGTGGGGTGCAACTGGAGGGGGGGCAAGATAAATAGAAACTGGTCGTTGGCTGAAACGAAGGGCCCGAAGAAGACATAGTTGGGTGCTGAGAGGAGCCAAAGAGGCGCGTGCGTGCGCGCGCGTGCGTGCGTGCGTGTGTGTGTGTGTGTGTGTGTGTGTGTGTGTGTGTGTGTGTGTGTGTGTGTGTGTGTGTGTGTGTGTGAGAGAGAGAGAGAGAGAGAGAGAGAGAGAGAGAGAGAGAGAGAGAGAGAGAGAGAGAAAGAGAGACAGGCAGGCAGACAGAGACAGACACAGAGACAGAGACGAGAGACAAAGAGAGATAGGGACAGAGAGAAAGCGAGAGTGAGCGTTAAGTGATACTGAAAGAATCTAGGCTGTGCGGATGCAATTTTGTTCGCCATATCGCAGGCAGGCAGGGGGTAATTCTGACAGTTCGTGTCAGCAATTGCCCTTTCCATTGTCGGCTTACCCTTCCCTTCCGCCCTCCACACACCCCTACCCCCTACTCCCTTCAGCTGTCATACCTATTGTCCGCATCCAAGTGTCACTCTCTGTGTGACTCTATCGACTGCTAAGTGAGCAGTCCTTCCAACAATACGAGCAAACAACGAAATCGTGATGCTGATGACGACAACGCTGATGGTTTTCAATCCTGTACGTCTTTGTTGTGACACATGTCAAATCAAGATACACAAATGGACGAGGAAGCGAGCATGGTGTTGATTTACATCACTTGTATTAAAGTGAATCAGAATTTAGAATCTGAATCTGTTAAGTCACGCACTATACGCTGCTGGTTTTCCCATCGTTTGATTGGGATGTGTAGTAAGTTATAGTCACACACATTAAAAGCTATTCTGCTGGACTTCATACCTAGTAAGTAAGTAAGTGAGTAAATCATGGTGCTTAACGTCCACAGGAACCACAAGGCTTATTAGGGACGGGGAGATGGGGGGGAAGTGGGTATGGAGGTGGGGGGAAGAGGGAAATTGTATACCTATCGCTACCAAAATGACTCCTGCATTAAGGTGGGCAGCAATAACAGCCATTTAATGTTTCAATAATTCTGAGGGACAAAGTCACAAACAAGACAGTGTCCACAGACCATCATTTTTTTCTTCTTCCTTTTTTTCTTCTTTTTTTCCCCCCCTTTCTTTTTTTCTTTCATTTTTTTTTTTTTTAAGAGAAAGGACAGCCGAAGCGGATTCGAAAAGAGGTCCTTCTGCTTACCAGCCTAACACCTTACCGCAAGGCCAAACGGACTCACTAATTTCCTGTCTCGGAGGAAGGGGGGGGGGGGGGGGGGGGGGGAGGGGGAAGGGGGGGGGGTAAGGGGGGGGGGGGGGGGATACAACACCGCGTGACCTAGCTGTTCAAATTCCGTCTTCCGAACGTCTGATAGTGGCCAAAAACCCATCAGCGGCCAAATATTTGCAGCCAATTAATTGCATCACCAATTTCTCCCGCGTCTGACCCGAGTCTGACACCGCGGGTAACTGCACGTGCTATGTTTATTCATCGGCTCATTAATAACTACACTTTCACACCGCGTAATGCTTACCGCTGCCAGCCGACTAATTTACCTCCCCTCGCAGTGCTCATTTATCACCCCTTGGCGACGACCCCTGATTGGCCCAGGTGGTCAGGAGGCGCATGCGCAGTGAACGCGAGAATGTGCTGGCGTGAGATCTTGTCCTGGTGAGAAACACCGGGCCCTTGACTGCAATTATTTGTTTGCATGGCTTGTAAGATATACTCGAATGAAAGCAAAAGTGACTCAGGCAGATTTTAAAGCAATCGATTTTAAAGTATAGCAAACATTAATCAGCACCATCACCTAGATTTTGTGTGTGTGTGTGTGTGTGTGTGTGTGTGTGTGTGTGTGTGTGTGT
>JABMCL010000578.1:70000-85000 GCA_018857735.1 Alviniconcha marisindica
AGCCTTCAGCAGGTCGGTTTTCATCGCAGGGCTCATGCTGATGTCAATGATCTCTCCTTGCCTGGGACTCCCAGGTGTTGTGCTTGTGATAAAAATGTCTATTTCGGATGCTAAATGCTTCATTTGCTTCCCGACTCAGCGTTTCTGCAACCAACCTCTCTCTCTCTCTCTCTCTCTCTCTCTCTCTCTCTCTCTCTCTCTCTCTCTCTCTCTCTCTCTCTCGTTCTACCCCCCCCTCTCTCTCTCTCTCTCTCTCTCTCTCTCTCTCTCTCTCTCTCACCCTTCTCGTCTTGTCTCGTCTCGTCTCCTCTCTCTCTCTCTCTTGAGGGGAGGGTGGATCTTCTCCCTCTTCCCTCCCGCTACCCTTCTCGTTTCCAGCTGTTTTGCGTTCTGGTTAGCTCTTGAATTTTAAATACTCGCAGAGACGATGGAGGAAAGGCACAGGCGATGGAGAGAAAGAGAGAGAGAGGGTGGGGGGGAGAGAGAGAGAGAGAGATTCGAAGAAGTAGTTCTCATTCTGTTTTTCCCGTACAGACGAAGCATGCGTTATGCCATCACACAATGTAAGTACATACAACTTCAAAGTGGAAGTAAAATCAACACTGTTATTCATTTCAGAAGCGCCAGTTGACAGAACCCCCCTCCCTCCCTCACCACACACACACGCGCACACACACACACACACACACACACACACACACACACACACACACACACACACACACACACACACACACACACACGCACGCACACACAAACAAACTCACACACACACACACACACACACACACACACACACACACACACACACACACACACAACCGCCAGCAAGATCAGCTCGGTACACAACCTTCTCACATAAATACATTCATCTCTCTCAGGTAAATATATTCATCTCTCTTACATAAATATATTCATCTCACCAACACCCCTTCCCAAACCCTGCCCAGAAGAAAACAACACTTAACACGACATCAAGCGAAGGGGGACAGCGGAGCGGGGACAGGGGAATCTGGAGATGTCATTTTTCATACTTAGGGACTGGGTGAAAGTGGACTTACTAGAGATGGCATTCTAAATCAGGGCCATTTCTCACTGGCTAATCCCTGCTGTGTCACATGAAAGGCTCGAGCCGGCTGAGGGCGAAAGTTTGCTGACGAGGGGGCCCGACCTTCCTCAGCTGACTCACGCCTCAACTCACAGGTTCCTTCCTTCCCGTCGTGCTCACTTCTTCCGGCCGTAAATTCTTTAGGGGAAGCTGGAATTAACGGCCAGGTATTTCTCTTGATATGCAAGTGTTACTCAAAGTTACCTTCGTCGCTTAACGCCCAATAAACCGCGAAGGGTCATTATCAGGGGTCAAATGCGGGTCACCGACTGGAATCACAAATAAAAGTATGTAAGTAAATTGGTGTTTTACTCCAAGTCAACCAGTGCGGTTATATCAGGGCGATTACAAATTTTAAAAAGTAGGCTTCATTGTTCACGTGGAAATGTCAGTAAGTCTGAGCAGGAAATTGGGGAAGAGAGTGGTGGGGAGGGGACGAAGTTGAAAGAACCTAAATGGCAGAAATTTGAGTCAGAATTTTTGGCAGTATAAGGCGAAAGTAACAAAACAGAATCAACACACAAGGGAGATAATTAGCGCTCAAAGTACGTATCACAAGTACAACAACAAAGGCCTGAGTCGCCTACGGTAACTCTCACCTGGCATGCGAGTAAATACAAGGTACATAAACTCCACCAGAGTCCACCTCTTAACAAAACAGATTTTGACCGACTGCGGACTTTAAACTTACAGTCCTTGAGAATCTTTGATAGAACTTCTGAATTCGCATTAGAGGGAACTTCAACTTCTGTATCCACGATGACCCGCCGAAATGGAATGGGGGGGGGGGGGGGGAGTGACAAGGGGTGGAGGTGGGGTGACAGGGACATCGAGCTCTTTTATCACGATTATTAATTTGTGTCATCTGTGGCGACAGAGAAATTAATCTCGTGCGATTCGTCAAAACAGTGACGGCTTCATCGTCTTCATTCCATAATGCAGTCATAAAATCGGAACAATAACAACCCTCACTTCCGAGATGAGGTGAACTGTTCTAGTTTTGTTTGTTTGTTTGTTTGTTCGTTGTTGTTGGTGTTGTTTTTGTTGGTGATGGTGGTGGTGTGTGTGTGCGTGCGTGCGTGCGTGCGTGCGTGCGTGTGTGTGTGTGTGTGAAGAGAGAGAGAGAGAGAGAGAGTGTGTGTGTGTGTGTGTGTGTGTGTGTGTGTGTGTGTGTGTGTGTGTGTGTGTGTGTGTGTGTGCACGTGTGTGTATCTTGCACATAATTATGTTAGAGCCCTTGTTGATGCGTACATTATGTTTAGGTGTTTGCTAAATTGCGGTTTATATTCTCTTTATATTATGTCAGTATAGCGCTTTGAGGCTCGGGGTAGGCGCTTTACAGGTTTTCATTATTATTGTAAGAGGGCTCAGTGTTTCATCGTGTATCAAATGCCATCTCCTACCATCAGCAGTCACCCACACAGCTAAAAACAGCACAAATGCACGTGATACAAAAACATTAGCATAATAATAATGCAAAACTCAGCACCGAAACTATATCTGCAACTTCAGTATGCACAACGCACAGCTATAACTCACACCGCCTTTGCAAAATATTCAGTATTATTCCTAAAAGAACTAATAAATTACCAAAACAAATCCCACACAAGGGAAAAAAGTGAAGTATTTTGAGATTAAAAAAAAATCTCTTGATGAAGAGTTCTTCAACAGGACAGATATTGTTTTCTGTTTTACGGGTTTCTGGGTCTGTTATACAATATTTTCTCGTCTTCAGACATAAATAAATTCCTCCACACCTCGCCAAACGATGACCATAATTAACAGAGGTGACAGGCAGAACAAGACACCGCTTGTGGGAAGTCAAGCTGTATTAGGCTACATCTCCGGACATGGAGACGGTTTTGGTTCGGGGGGGGGGGGGGGGGGGGGGGGGGGGGGGGGGGGAGGGGGAGGAGGGGAAGGGTCCTGGAAGGGGGGGGGGGCGGTGTCAGCCACTATTGTAACTGCTCTTGTTGCGATGGTCCGTTGGAGTAAGCGAGAGCAAGAGTGTTTGTCGCTGGGCCTTTTTTTTGTTTTTGTTTTTTGCTAAGTGTCTCTACTTTCCCTTAAGAACAAAGAAGCACAGTAGGTAGGTAACTTGGTGTTTTCCGCCCAGTCAACCAGTGCGGTTATATCAGGGCGACAAAAAAAGCAACACGGAGCATCAGTGTACAGAGTTGAGAATACTCACAATAAAAGCCGAGACGAATGGACGTTTTGCTTGAATGTGAAAAGACAACAGAGTGGCTACCAAGAGTAAATTATACACAAAACAAAACCTAAGTTAACGCGGCATCATCTTCTACTTGCTAGTACTCAAATGTTTCGCATCAGCCGACCATGAATCAACAATACCAAGGCACATAACAAGGCTGGCTTTTGACGTCACACGTACAACAAGGGACACGACATGAAATGCCCCACTCACGTAGTATACAAGCACGCCGGAGTGAAATAAATACACTGCAGAACGACGAAGCAAAGAAAAGGAAGTTAGTTAGGTCTTGGAATTTAGCGACCCCTCAACCGCACAGGGTCATTCACCCCAGGACGAGTTAATAACTGGATTTTAACGTCATGTTAACCGCACAGTGTCACCCGAGGACGAGTTAGTTGGTAACTGGATTTTATCGTCCTGTTAACCGCACAGTGTCACTTTTCCCAGGACGAGTCAGTTAGCAACTGCATGTTAATGCCATGCCCACTGCACAGACACCCAAGGACGAGAAAAAGAAGAAGAAAAAAAAACAAAAGAAGAAGAAAAAGAAGAACAAAACAGAATTAATCACCCATCCCGATCCCAGTTTTAAACCGATACTGAGCAAAAAGCAGCTGTTTGGGTGCTTTAGTGCAATTTATAGCATCATCCCGTTGCAGCAACCCTATTTATAACCAGGCTTGGGTTATTGCGGCATAGTTCAGGAGCTGTGTGAGAGTCGAGGTGGCCGTCCTGGGCTGTCCGTCCTAACGAGCCTTCTGGTTTCCGTGGACGTAAAGAATTATTGCACCGTGCTTCGGCATTGGTCTCAGCTTGTCCCTAACATGTCAGCCGACATCCGAGGACATTAAGCATCACTTGAAGATTAATGCGGAAATATCACACGAAGGGCATAATTGTCTGGCTCATCTCCACACAGTCATTCCCAGGCACAATCTCCTATTTCAGACTTCCATCCTGACCCGCCCGCCAGCACACACACACACACACATACACACACACACACACACACACACACACACACACACACACACACACACACACACACACACATGCACGCACGCACGCACACGCACCACGCACACACACACACACACACACACACACACACACACACACACACACACACACACACACACACACACACACACGCGCACACACACACACACACACGCTCCACCCCCCCACCCCCCCCCCCCCACCCCCCCCCCCCACAAACCCCAGAACTGTCCGCACCACTGAACCACAGACCCAGCTTGTTTTTTGTGAGTTTGGGGTTTCCCTTGATGGATGAGCACAGAGCTGACATCTACAGAATCTATCAGACGATGGGCAAACAAGCGTGCGGGGGACTCCGACAACTGTCGTGGCACAAATACATCGACGGCTCCGCCACCGTAAACCCCTCCAGGGACCCATCAGCGGTGTGTGCTCGGTGTCGCAATGAAAAGTAATCATGAATATATGGCCGGACTACCAAAGTAAACAGCGGCTATAACGGCGAAAACGGAGGGCGTGGGGTCCAACCAGGTTTTTAGTTTCCGGAGAGAATTGTGGCTAGGAAGAGAATGAGGATTGATAAGAAACAGCGGTGCATGCGGGAAAAGCGAGCTGTGAGAACACGGAGAAGAGTGACACGTAAGCATATAATTATATATATATATATCTCAGTTAGCGGTTTAGAAGAAAGGGAAGATGTGTGTGTGTGGGGGGGGGGGGGGGGGGGGGGGGGGGGGGGGGGGGGGGGGGGCTAGCCTGTGCAAAGCAAAAGAGAGAGAGAGAGAGAGAGAGAGAGAGAGAGAGAGAGAGAGAGAGAGAGAGAGAGAGAACAAAAAGCACAGCTGTTAGACATCGGTACTGTTTGTTCCCTTAGACTGCAAAATTATACCTGACCGAACGGATCATGCAAGATAAAGTACGCGTGCAATTATTGGGTTTTTGGAGCTGTTATTGTTATTGTTGTTGTTGAAGGTGCTGTTGTTGTTTGTTTGTTTGTGTGTGTGTGCGCGCGCGCGTGTGTGTGTGATTTCTGTCCCAGAATAAACACAGAAGTACCGCAAACAGTTGGAATGAATGACAACACCAAGGGTTCACTCTCTACCCCCCTACCCCAACCCCACCCCCCCACTTGAAATCAGTGGACGTCAATGTACCAGACACCAAACAACTGGCTAATCCAGCTCTGTACTTCTCGCATATAGACTTTCCTGTCTGGATCCAACAAGGATTAGGCCGCTAAACCCTACAGTCTGATTGTTCGTCTGATAGATGCGGATGGGGGAAAAATGGCAATTTCAGAGAAAACTGCCCAGCAGGTGTATAATTTCGATCTGGACGTTCCCTTACAGATAAAATTAACGTGGGCCGACAGTGCGCAGAAAGTCCCAATATCCTCGAGGTAAGCCAGCGTTACTCCTAATGTCACCAACACCAAACACCGACGGCCTGTGTATTAGTGGGGTTTTGTTGTTGTTGTTGTTGTTGTTGTTGTTGTTGTTGTTGTTGTTGTCGTTTCTTAAGCGAAGACAAGACCCACAATTTCGACTTCAGATCTGATAAACGCGCGCGCGCGAACACACACACACACACACACACACACACACACACACACACACACACACACACGCGCGCGCGCACAATATATATATATATATAGAGAGAGAGAGAGAGAGAGAGAGAGAGAGAGAGAGAGAGAGAGAGAGAGAGAGAGATCCATATGTATACACATAAGGTTAAAACAAGAAAAATAAAATAATTTTGTTTTTTTTTTAGAAAGAAACGCCGATTTTAATAGGACAGCACAAAACATGCGCCAATTTTCAGGGTACACCCACCACCCCTACCCCCACTCCCACCCCACCGCCTTCTTTTCTCTACTTTTTCTTCTTCTTTTTTCTGCCACCAGGAAAGGAAAAAGACTACAATCCTTACAAGAGGCTACATACACCTCGCTCCACCACTGCGGGTCTCAAAAGCGGAGTCGTCAAGAAAAGGGCAAATTATTCGGAGAGCACTTCCAGCCCTGAAGCCCATGCAGTCTGATAGATAGATAGAGATAAGATGGCGAGACAGGGTCGAGGGGGATTAAGGAGGCTTTGGTGGGTGGGACGACGAGAGTCTAAAACACACACCTCCACCCCTCATTACTGTCGGCTCTAACCAGCGCGGGCTGTCTATACTGACCCACAAAAGTTAAGGACGGGTGGAGAGGTTAATCCGCGTTGTCTAGATACGTATTGGTTTTTGCGCCCGGCCCCATGAAATGGCAAAGGCTAGACTGAAGAGTTTTAAAACTGAGTTCAGGACTGAACATTTTCAAACTCTGTTCAAAAGGCTAGACTGAAGAGTTTTAAAACTGAGTTCAGGACTGAACATTTTCAAACTCTGTTCCAAAGGCTAGACGGAAGAGTCTAAAACTGAGTTCAAGACTGAACATTTTCAAACTCTGTTCAAAAGGCTAGACTGAAGAGTTTTAAAACTGAGTTCAGGACTGAACATTTTCAAACTCTGTTCCAAAGGCTAGACTGAAGAGTCTAAAACTGAGTCCAAGAGGAGAATTTTAAAACTCTGTTCAAGGGCTAGACTGAAGAGTTTAAAACTGATTTGCCGACGGCCATGCCTCTTCCCAAGCACCAAGGCTTAGTTAGTTGAATGAGGCTGAAACAAGTTGCCTATACTGACCCTCCAAATAGCAGAGCTCCAGCAAAGGATCGAACTCGGGGTTTCTATACTGCCCCACAAAAGCAGACGTCCCTTGTTCCAGCGAACATGCTAACTCGGGTTGCCTGTACGGTTCCATGAAAATCGAGATACCATCGAGGCTGCCAATGTCCACTGTCGTACACACACACACACACGACACACACACACACACACACACACACACACACACACACACACACACACACACACACAAGGTCTGTATGTCCTTCTAACGATGCTACCTACACTGCCTCCCGAAAGTTATGTATACGTGTATGTCGTTCTACCGACGCTGCCTACACTGCCCCACAAAAGACGCCGCTCCCGCGGAGAGGTTAAGGCGGGGTGAGGAGTGACTGAGTCTGACGCCTGGCATTGTCCAGAACGAGGCTGACTCAGACGTGCCACCGGCAAAGGAAGAGATAATCAGATCTCACCTCTCGAGGTGCAGACTACCTGCCTAGAAATGTAAGCGAGATACTAATTAATGCCCTTTTCTCGGTTCCTCCTTCTACCCGACAGTTCATTGTGACCCCCCGGGGAAGGCGGGGTGGGCGGAGGGAGGGGGTGGGGGTGGAGCGGAGGGTAAGACTTCGGTATACGGGTAACTATTAGGAACGCTAGTTCTTCTTCTTCCTCAACGTTGCTTTACGTCCATAGAGACCGTAGGGACTATTAGGGACGGACGCCCAGGTCCGCCTCCTTTTTCACACAGCTCCTGAGCTCTGAGAATAGTTCAACACAATAAGAGCTTAAGAGCTTACACTGTCCCTGAGGAGCGAGAAGAAAAAGAAGAAGAAAAGATCGCTGGGTTTTTCCTGACACCGTTACAGCAGTAACTGGGTGCTTTTTGGTGCGGGGTGGCTTAGGGGGACAGTTATGTCACAGAGAAGGCTGCCACCAAGTTAGTACTTTTATTTCGTTTTCATACATCACCGGTAACCGATCTGCCAGTCAACAATTGTTGCATTGTCTGGTTTCTGAGGTTCAGGTTACAAACACGCAGTGTTGCATGTTTGCGGACATGTCATGTTATACATGTATGTATACTAGATTTTGGCAAAGATTCTCCTACGTGCACTTCATGGCGTCGTGCATTGACTCGTGTCGGCCGTGTTACTGAAACAACTATGTAGACAATACTGCATTCAAACTGGAAATCTTCAGCTGCCACCCCACCTCCACCCCCACCCACCCCCTACCGCCCCACCCCCAACTTCAAGAAAGTCTACGATAGATCCAATGGTTTGTCTTTGTAGAGATTCTGGGTTCACCTCTCACCGAATTCCAGGAGAAAAAAAATATGCACCCTAACTCGATCGGATGTATTAACAGATACCCTTCTTCGTCACCGTGAAGTGTGCGTGTGAGTGTGAGTGTGTGTGTGTGTGTGTGTGTGTGTGTGTGTGTGTGTGTGCGTGTGTGTGTGCGTGCGTGCGTGTGTGTGCGTGCGTGCGTGCAGTGCAGTGCAGTGCAGTGCAGTGCAGTGCGTGCGTGCGTACGTGCGTTAGTGTGGTGTAGTGTAGTGTAGTGTAGTGTAGTGTGTGTGTGTGTGTGTGTGTGTGTGTGTGTGTCTGTCTGTCTGTCTGTCTGTCTGTCTGTCTGTCTGTCAATGTGTGTGTGTGTGTGTGGGGGGGGGGGGGTGTCTGCTGTCTGTCTGTCTGCCAGTGTGTGTGCGTGCGTGCGTGCGTGCGTGCGTACGTGCGTGTGCGTGCGTGCGTGCGCGTGTGTGTGTGACACCTCAGTCCCTAAGTTGGGTTAGTAGCACAGGCCCTCACACCTGACCAGTGCCCGGTGACCTACCCGACAAATCAGATTAAAAGGCCACACCGGGAACACGCTTGCAAGCTATCTTAATTGGAATCTGCCTAATTTTACGAGTGTTTGATGGTGCTGAATGGGCTTGCAATGTGTCAGCGTCAATATTTAGTCTAGGTCTTTTAGGCCATGGTCCTGGTTTCTCTCCCCTACGATCTGGAATAGCCACTCACTCAGTGGGGGAAGTCTTTGGGTGTGAGGGATTTTCAGGTAAGCTTTGCTGGGTATGAGGAAACTTTTTGTCTTATGTATGTACTCCCTTCCCTCCCCCTCCTTCTCCCCGTCCCTAATAAGCCTTATGGTTTCTGTGGACGTTAAGCACCATGTTTTCTTACTTACTGTGCTATGCAACCTTCCTATGCCTCTCTCTCTCTCTCTCTCTCTCTCTCTCTCTCTCTCTCTCTCTCTCTCTCTCTCTCTCTAAGAGAAATCGAATGCGTGAACGTCTGGTGCATCCCATAAAAAGCAACACCCCATCACCTCATGCCCACTAAACAATACAGCGAAACCCAGGGGTTTATTTTGCACGCGGGGTGAGGGGGGGGGGGGGGGGGGGGGTGTTAATAAACAACGAACAATTATATTTAAAGAAATGAAGAAGAAAAAGAACCAAAAAACAGCAACAAAAACAGCGAGGAGAGTTTACTAAATTCACTAGAAGTTGGGGGGTAGGGGAGGGGAGCAGGGAAGAGGTTGGGGGGTGGAGGGGGGGGGTGTTTAATAAACAAAAACAATTATAACTTATAGGCGTAGAGGAATAAAACACAACAGAAAGAACACAAAAACAACCCCCCAAAAACAAAAACAAAATAAACCAAAAAACAAGTAAGTAACTTGGTGTTTTACGCCCAGTCAACCAGAGTGGTTATATCAGGGAGACCAAAAACACAAACAAAACAACAACAACAACAACAACCAGAACAACAACAACAACAACAACAAACTAAAGGAAAAGAAAACCGGCTACGCTCACACGCCGTCACCAGCCATAGAATAGAACCCTGAAGCCACGTGCAAACCCCTACTACATCATAATCATATCACCCTCGGGGTCATTAACGCGCAATCAAACATGCAGGCTGATAAGATCACTCCTGCCTTTCCCCGCTAGCAATTAGGCAAGCCAGGAAACGAGTCAGAAAGAAGTGCAGAGGGAGGGAGAGAGGGAGGGACTTTTAAAGCGCTGAAGAAAATAAAGTGGGGTTATTAAGGATATACACGGCCAGATGAAAAACTCGGCGAGCACAAGAAGCGGCTCGCTGTTTAACACAAGGGCACGTGTTTATTGAGAATACAGAAAGCACAACACCGAGCAGCCAGGGCTAATATTGTTACACGGCCTACAAAAACAGAGTCCCATCTAAGCCGGCTTGTGAGCCGGTTTGGCCTAGCGGTAAGGCGTTAGGCTGGTAAGCGGAAGGACCTCGGTTCGATACCGCTTCGGCTCTCCTTTCTCTTCAAAAAGGTTGTGGTTTGTGGACGCTGTCTTGTGCTTTTGTCCACTTCTACTGAAACATTAAAAGGTATCATCGCTGCATTTAAGCAGGAATCATTCTGTGGTGACAGTGTAGCGATAGGTATTGATCCTCCCTCTCCCCCCCCCCCACCACCCTTACACCCCCCTGTGCTCCCGTCCCTAATAAGCCGTACGGTTTCTGTGGACGTTAATCACCATGTTTACTAAGCCGGCTTGAAACGAAATTGCCCTCCGGTCTGGGCCCCCTATGCTATCATCGTCTTGTGCGAGGGTTGACCTGATGTCAAAGTGTGAAGGAAGTTCCCCTCATACACATCTTTTGCCAACGTTACGAGAACTGAAAAGACGGCTAGTGGCTTAGGCATCATTATTCATAGTTCCGTGAAAAGGCTGACCTGAGGTGAAAAGTGTGAAGGAATTTCTCCTCATGCACAACTTTTACTTTACGAACGTTACGAGAACTGGAAAGAAGGCTAGGGCTAGGCATAATATAGTGATGAAAGAGTATGAGAGAAGGGAAGAGAAGACAGAGAGAGAAGAAAGAGAGAGAGGAAGAGAGAGAGAGAGAGAGACGGGGGGGGGAGGGGGGGGGGGGAGATTGTTTTGTTTTTAAGTCATAAATGAAAGTGGGACAATTCTATATAATTATAAGGCCTATATCTATAAACAGACAAACAAAAATTTCAAACAAAAACACAGGGGGGATAAAAACAATGCATATAAAAAAAAAACTACGTCAATCCTCGCAGGACTGCGCCGAAATGAGAAGAATTCTGGAAGTGGCCCCACCAGGGAAAACAGTGGTATCAAGGGAAAGCACGCTGACGGACAAAACCAGCAAGTGTTGGGAGGCGCCCCCTGGTGCTGAAAGTCGCCTCACTCGCACAGTCACGTTTATCTCCCTTTTCAGATTATAAGGTCATTCATTCCCTAGCACTAAGGTTAGAAAAGATATATTCTGTCGTGGGTGGAGGTGGAGGTATTGGGATCTGATACTGAAAAACGAAGGGGGGTCGGGAGAGGGGGGGGGCGAAGAGGGGGGGGGGGAGGCGAGGAAGGGCAGGGGCGGGAGGGGGGAGGGGGGAAGGGGGGGAGGGGGCAGAGATGTATGAAGAAGTGTGATGGGTGGGGGCGGGTAGGATAGCGGGGGGTGAGAGCAGGGGCGGGGGAGGGGGGGGGTAGAGGGGCAGAGAGGATTTGAAGAGAGAGGAGGTCGGTTACTTGGATCCCCATAGAATGGCGGGGGGGGGGGGAGGGGAGCGAGATCGTGGGTGGTAGGGAGGGGGGGGGGGGGGGGAGTTGTGGGAAGGGGAGGGAAAGGGAGAGGGGATGAAAGGGGGGGGGGAGAAAGTGTTGGAAAATCAACAAAAAACAGTGGGTGGTGGGACGGTTAATTACGGACGTCACGTGTCAAGGTGACAGGTGAAACGGATGGAAAATCAAATAACAGCAAATGTTCTGCAGGGCGCGGAGCACTCGGGAATCTAACCCACAGAAGTACAGCCGGCTCTTTCTGTTCGTGTGACACGTAGGGCCCTGTCTGAGGGGATGGAATTAAACATCCTGGAAGTCTTTGAAAAACTCGTATAGACTGGCTCAGACTGGAAGCCGGGGTGGGGGGTTACGGGGGGAAGTGTGTGTGGGCGGGTAGGCGGGGTGGGGTGGGGTGGGGTGGGGAGGGGGCGTTCAGAAGTAGTACAGTTTCGCAAGAGTATTCTAATTGCAAAGAAAAACATTTCGACGGAAACCTTTTTGCAGCACATTTGTATTGCTGGTCTGTATGGTCTACACGGTCTGTATACTGAAGAATAAAATTCGAGCACAGATACTTCTTTATTATTTTAATTATATATACATATATATATATATTTGTTTTTATATATATTTAATTTAAAGTCTTTTCACATAAGTGATATTAGACTGATCTGACATACTGATCTTCCAGACATTTGTCTGCAGGTAACAAAGGAGAAGAGATGGCATGATTCAATCTACCCATAACTCAATCTACTCATTACTCAATCTACTCCTCACCGAAAAATTAGGTCGAAACTATAACGAGGACGAAATTAGAACGAGAGTAGGACTAAAACGTACGTGTGTTAGATTCCTTAGTACCTCCGTGCCAGACTCTTGCTGTTAAAAGTAGGGCACTTCAGATAAAAAAAATTAGCACAGAACCGACCACAAGACTCGTTCAACATTAACTTTACATAAGTTCTAGTTTCAACCACAAACAGTTTGTTTTGAGTTCCAACACAACACAGTTCTCGAAACACAATGTAAACGAAGTATACGTATACACAGAGAAGACTTGCATAAACACCCACACCAGCGAATCCAGAACCAATCAAAGGTCGCTTAAGAACTAAATCTATGTCAGAGGACGGTATCAAGCCATCAGAAGAGTTTATTTACGAAGCTGTAGTTGCCATTCTGAAGGGCGATACCATCTCATAAACCACGGCAGAAGGAGGCAGACACTGCTGACAAGAAACAACAGCAGATCGTATGATACCCACGGCAAAATTGTCCTCTCCATGTATTCTAGAGTAGCATGGAGCAGTGCAAAGACTTCCCATGGCTTTTGTAGAGAGTGCAAATTTGCTATGGGTATCACAGAAAGGATAAAGTGTATGACAGGCTTAACTTTGCTTATGTAAGCTTATAGTATCAATGAACCAACGCTCAGACTATACACTCTAGCACTCCCCCCTCTCCCCTCCGCCCCCCCCCCCTCCCCTCCGCCAACCCGCGCCTCCCCGCTACAACACACACACACACACACACACACACACACACACACACACACACACGCAAGGTTTTGTGTGGAAGTTTTTTATGCGCTATATATAAATTTTCATTCATTCATCACACGCACGCACGCACGCACGCATTCGCGCGAGCAAACACACACACACATACACACACACACACACACACACACACACACACACACACACACACACACACACGTGCGCGCGCGCGCATGCATGCATGCACGCACGCACTCAAACACACACACCCAACACACACACACACACACACACACACACACACACACACACACACACACACACACACACACACACACACACACGCGCGACGCAGACCATGATCGATATATTACGCTGTCAAGACGGTACGCTACAAGTCAGTCCAGCCACTTCCATCGAACTCTTCTGCCTGGCGCCGAGACGACTCTCTCAACTCGTCTGAGCAAAGAACCGGCGGCTCCAATCTCTGGTCTGGACAAACATCTTCACCATCTCACGGCTGACCATAATCGCATAACGAGATCCTCCTACAACAAGGCCTCACCCCACTGGAGTCGCTCCGGTCGGGACTTCACCACGTCCCTTACCCTGTTAACAAATTATTCACACGAAGAGCGTGGCGTTGGACGACAATAGGATCCCTCCAGTAAGTAGGAGTTACGTGTCGGACAAGCCTGTCGTAGGTACCCGAGAAGTGCATAGGCTTACGACCGTAAGGTCGGTACTCGGGGTACTGTGGGTGCTCGCTAAAAGGTGGGTAAGTGGCGATCGGAGCGAGAGATAGAGCGAGTGAAGAGGCGTTGGATGATGTGGGGCAAACACTCCAGCCGGGCCCAGGTCTACATCGCGACACGTCGATATATCGACGATGAGAGGAACTCAGCAGTGGCAGCTCTAGTGTTCAACTCCGTTGGTGTGTAGGCGGTGGGGTGTCGGGTGTGAGAGGGTGCATGGTAACAGTACACGTGTGCGTTTTATTTTTGGTTGATGCTGCTTTACGTCCACAGAAACCGTTGGCTTATTAGGGACGGGGGCTTCATTTTTGCAGGGTCTGTCATTGTTCAACTCCACAGGTGTGTAGGCGGTTGGGGGTGTCGGGTGTGAGAGGGGGTATAGTAATAGTAACAGTACACGTGTGCGTTTCAGTTTTGCTGGGTCTGTCATTGCCTGTTTCATTTCTGCCTATCAGACTCAGCAGTTTCGAGTTCCGTTAAGGTGCATGACTGGTAGATGATTAGAGGCACAGAAGTACAGGAGGTGGGGACGTCGGATGTGAAAGGGTGTATAGTAATACCACACTACACGTGTGCGTTGCATTTTTGCTGGGTCTGTCATTTTCGTCATGAACCTGTCTGTTTTAATTCTGCCTACAGTATCAGGCGATCAGACTCTGCAGTTTCGAGTTCTGTTAATATACGTGACTGGTGGATTATTAGATGCGAGGGCGTGTAGAGGGTGGGGATGTCGGGTGTCAGAGGATGTATTTTAGTAGTACACACGTATGCGTTTAATTTTTCCTGGGTCTCCATTTTCGTCAATGAAGCTGTTTTAACTTTGCCTGTAGTATCAGGTGACCAGACTCAGCAGTTTCGAGCTCTGTTAATGTGCATGACTGTGGTGGATGATCAGGTGCGGGGGGGGGGGGGGGGGGGGGGGGGGGGTGTCAGTGGGCGTATTTTAAGAGTACACGCGTGTTTCATTTTTACTAGGTCTGCCATTTTCATCAGTGAATCTGTAGCTGTTTCATTTCTGCCTATCTTATGACCAGACTCAGCAGTTTCGAGTTCTGTCAGTTCTGTGAAGTTCTCGGGTCGCTTCCGCTTCGGCTCTCCTCTCTCTTCTCTCTTCAAAAGTTGTGGTTTATGGACACTGTTCGAGATTCATTCAATTCTACGTTCAC
>JABMCL010000578.1:90000-97500 GCA_018857735.1 Alviniconcha marisindica
AGTTGTAATCCCTTGCTTGAGACAGGAGAGATTATTTCACCCAGCAGACTATTGTCCCTAACATGTTAGCCCAGCAGCTGATGACATTAAGTCCCGAATCATCAACAGCAGATTACAGCATAGTATGATAATTACAGCTACGCCACTGGCATGGTTGGAGCCTCCCTCTCTAAACACGCTAAAACTTATTTGTACCCCCCCCCCACACACACGCACACACATACAGAGAGAGAGAGAGAACTCGAAAACTTTATTTTCCACGGATTGTAGTTTAGGTTCATTTAGACCTGTCTAACAACTAGTCCTTACTAAACTACTGATTAAGTGATAAAGAAAAAGAGAGAGGGGCGGGGGGGGGCGGGGAGGGGGGCGGGGGGAAACACCGAAACAGATGTTGTCCAACACCGCACTGCATCACTCAAGAAAGCAACGAAACAATACGAACGTCTATCTGCAGGTCAAAAACAGTACGCTACCGTCCAGTTTTATAATTCCCCACCGTCCAACGAGAGCTGTAAATAGAAGGAAAGTAAAGTCGGTCAGTCCGGTGGGTCCACGGCGCAAGTCCATGGTGTGATGCACCCATCAACAGTACTTTATCAAGGCTTCCTTATCACCCAGCTTGTCTTCAAGCGCCCGTGCTTTTGTTGAGATGTGCCACGTCTTATCAGCAGCCTGCGAGATTCGGTCACGGTCGGAACCCAGTGACCACCGGCCTTGATGAGAGGACACCTTTAGATAAAGCACACGGCCGATACAAAGACTCCCTGAAAGCATGAGGCAGTTTCCCCAGAGCTCAGGAGCTGTGTGAAAGTCGGGGTGGCCGTCCTGGGCTCCCAGTCCTAATGAGACTTATGGTTTCTGTGGACGTAAAGCAACACTGAACCATGCTTAGGCACTGGTCACAGTTTGCCCCTAATACGTCAACTGACATCCGAGAACATGAAACTCTACATCACTATCATCATTACGAGGCAGTTTCTTCAGAGCTCAGGAACTGTGTGAAAGTCGAGGTGGCCGTCCTGGGCTCCCGTCCCCAATAAGCCTATGGTTTCTATGGACGTAAAGCAACACTTCAACAACAAAATGAGGCAGTTTCCGCTGCCCACTGAAAGTCATCCTACCCTGCATGAAGCATGAAACATCCTCGGATTCCGTCCCTAATAAGCCTTACGGTTTCTGTGGACGTAAAGCACCATATAAGAAGAAGTTGGGAAACGAGAGAGCTCAGGAGCTGTGTGAAAGTCGAGGTGGCTGCCCTGGACCCAGTCCCTAATATGCATTACGGTTTCTGTGGACGTAAAGCACCACGTAAGAAGTTGGGAAACGACAGAGCTCAGGAGCTGTGTGAAAGTCGAGGTGGCCACCATGAAAGAAGACTAAAACTAATTTACCCAAACCAAACCTGAAAA
Organism: Alviniconcha marisindica; assembly: GCA_018857735.1. NCBI lineage: Eukaryota > Metazoa > Mollusca > Gastropoda > Provannidae > Alviniconcha > Alviniconcha marisindica. Next base: position 91,413 of record JABMCL010000578.1, read on the forward strand.
CGACTTCCCTCTGAAGTCTTCTACCCTACCGACCAAAAATACAAACTCGGTTCATTTTATCAACAAAACGCGAACGCAACGCTCCCCCATGCCCCCCTTCCCCTCAATCGGTCAAGTAACGGCATCAATAATTGAACCATGGTAATTAATGTATAGACTTATAACACACACGACGCCGTCGGCTCCCTTTTAACATTACCGCTGAGCCAACACCTTGCCTCTGACGGTAACCCTGCCACGGGCCATCGCTTTAGATGTTCGCCGCTTGACTGACAAGGCGTGGCTGTATTAATGAGTCTTAACTTTGAAAAGGTCCACCTCATTACTGTTAGCTGGACCGCTTGACCACGCTACCCGCGTAGCCTCCGGGGCAGGCAGTAAGTGCCTAGATATACACAGCAACAGCTGGCTCAGTTCAACAGAGTTCAGAAGCTGTGTGAAAGTCGAGGTGGCCGTCCTGGGCTTTCCATCCTAACGAGCCTTATGGTTTCTGTGGACGTAAAGCAACACTGAACCGTGCTTCGGCATTGGTCACAATTTGTCCCTAATATGTCAACCGACATCCGAGGACATGAAGCTCTACATCATCATCATCATCATCATCATCTGGCTCAGTTCAGAGACAGAGCTCTTGCAGTAGTATGTCGACATCTGGTCACTCTGTGTGTGGTCTATGGTGGTGATCCGGTTTGGCTTGGTGACTTGCGGTAAAGGCCTTGAGTGGTAACAGAAAGCTCAATTTGCGGACCCAGGTTCGATTCTGTTTCGGCACCAGTCTCTGAAAAGGGTTGTGCTTTATGGACACTGTTGTTGGACCGAAAGTTGGTACCAAGGGATTATTTTTGGAAGTCGGTGGATAGGGCTTGCCCCCTCCTTCTAACACACAACACACACACACACACACACACACACACACACACACACACACACACACACACACACACACACACACACACACACAAACCAAACACGCACAAACACACATCGGATCTCAATCCTTGCTACTACCTCTATGTAAACAACCCGGCAAAATAAGTCCAATCACCACATTAACAACAGGCAAGCAAGTACTTCTCGTTGTTTCGTTAACGACCGGCCACCTGCGTTCACATCAGGGCAACAACAACAACAACAGCGGCAACGACCACCACAGCATTCGATTGTCAAAGGTGAGACCAACGGTAGGTGGTCGGATACTGTATGTCCAGAAGGTGGCAACCCTACTGCCTTTGTCACACCCAGACAATGCTTTCAATGGAAAACTGAACCTCCCTGTACCGGCATGGCAATCGCAGCACATTATGACTATGTTCCTTTCGGCAGCATTCCGACAAAAAGAGTCGTGCCCCCCTCGGGCTGTAAATATCCCTTCCCCTGTGGTCCAGTCACTTGAAGGCGGTCAGGTTAAAGTATGCCCCGGGGCTTTTATCGAAGGTCGACTTTGTGTGAATTATTGTTCTCCTTATCTAGACATACTTACTCGTGGCTGCGCTGACTCTGAGGGTGTTGGGGCTGATTTGTGGACCCCGGCAGTTGAAGGTGGCGCGAAGATTTGCTTTTCGGACAGGTCGTAATCTAAATGAGCTACCCCCATCCCCACCCCATTCCCGTTCCCAACCTTCCATCAAAGGCGCCACCGTTGCCTCCCCCCCCCCCCCCCCCCCCCCCCCTCTCCTTTACTTCCCCCACTCTCATGAAACCAAGCAGCCAGGGCTACATGCGAAGCAAATTGCGAATAAAATGTGATGTGTGAGGGACGGTCCCAAAAGAATGCAACAATGGACACAAGACGGTCATTGGCAGGCAAGGCAGGCAAAGAAGCCATCAACCCTCAATACACTCCCCCGCCCTTCTCCTCCTCAAACCCCCTCCACCCCCCCCCCACCCCCCGCCACCCCAATCTCTACCCGCAGGAGAGTTTTATCTTATTTGCGGCCGAATGACTCCCTGTCACAGGCACGAGAGAGGGGGCCCATAACTCACCGCAAAGTCAATACACACCACGCGTTGTGTGGATCCCGGCTTTCCGACTCTACGGAGGAGCTCGCTACAGAAGCTGGGCCTTGTGGCTCGTAAGGTGATGAGTGGGGAGAATAGCAGATGACAGATACCGGGCAGTGTGGACATGATTTGCATCTTGTCTGGCATCAGGCGATCGCATCACGACTACCTCTCTTCCCCGGATGCTAGCCGACTTCTGCCTCGTCCATTGGATCCACTCCAGCTCTGGCGGAGATAAGGAGTTATGGGAATCGAGTTGGGATCCAGCTGCGAATGTCGCCGTCGTCATTATCGCTGTTGTTATCCTCAGCAGCGATTTCCACTACGTGCTTGGCATTTTATCGCTGCTTCCATCAGCCGATTACTGCCCAAATCTCGAGGGTTCGTGCTCATTCAAGTACCGTCCATCAAACGCCAGTATTTTGCTGCACAGTTCTGCTACCACTTCAGAGAAGCAAGAACACTCCAAGGAACTAGCAACGCTGCAGGAACAGTTGTGGTGCAACGCGTGGAACATTCTGAAGACCACAACCTTCATCCAAACAGACCATGGCCAGAGGCAGGACAATGCTCGAACGCAGAAGAAGAAAAAACTGCCAGTACTCAGAACAGTACGAAACAGAATGTTTGAAAAAAGAAACACTAACCTATGTGTTTAATAGCAAGTGCTAAGTGCACAAAGGTGAACACAAAACGTAAGCGTATAAAGTGTAAAGCGTATTATAAGTGTCAAGACACAGATGATACGTTATAAATGCAACCCTCGTGTTTATTTTACAACTTAGCCTCAGGTTAAATTAATGATTAATGGGCGACTTAGCTGCGGATCGCCCCGCTTGGTGGCGCTGGGCATATCTGGGGTTTTGACAAAGCTCAGGTCAGCTGCAAATGATCTCCCCTACACTAGCCAGGTGGCGCTGGGCCTATATGGGCAGTGCGATGCTCAAGCCAGCAAAGTCGCTCATCATAATACGTAATAAATATTTCGAAGTAAGCATTCTTTCTCAGAGCCACTCATATGACCTACGCGGTTGGCTGACTGGATGTCAAAACTGCTTACTTGCTTCTTTCGGTCTCTTCCTGGCGTTCTTTCTCACTACAACCAAATCAAATTTGGAACGTGCTGAAGCCAAAAGGCGTGGACTCCCCTCCAAGTGCGTGTGCGTCTATTGAAAATTCAGACACGTACGACCATTGCAGGAATCACTTCTCGTGAACGGCAGTCTAATTAAAAGAGGGAGGAGAAGGAGCGAATTTGGAGAAGAAGCAACAAAAGAGAGAGAGCGGAGGAGAGAGAGAGGGAGGGAGAGGGGGGAGAGACAGAGACACAGAGAGAGACAGAAACACAGAGAGAGACAGAGACAGAAAGAGAGACAGAGACAGACAGACAGACAGACAGACAGACAGAGAGACAGACAGACACACAGAGACAGAAGAAGAGACAGAGAGAGATCGGGGGGGGGGGGAGAGGAGAAGAGACAGAGAGCAAAGAAAAGGCCGAGGTGGCGTGTAGTAGTCGATAGAATTAGGCCTGCCAACAATGCCAGGTTCATTTTTCTCTAGAAGGCTTCAGATGCACGGCCCGGAGGCCCGGAGATTTGCACGGCCGGCGATTGTGGAAGTGAACTGCCGTCGGTGTGCTGCGGCCATTTACAACCCGGCAGATGGCCGGGACATGCTCCCCTCTCAGCGTGACTTGTCCAAATTCCATCATGATTGAATAAGATGGAGATGGGAACAGATCGAGAGACCGACTGGACGAGAGAGGGCGGTGGGGGGTTGTGGGAGGGGGGGGGAGAGGGAAGGGAAGGGAGGGAGGGAGGGAGACACTGTCAGAGAAAGAAGAAAGGGGAGATCGAGGGAGGTGAGGTGGGGGTTGCTGGGGTGCAGTGGAGAATAATAAGGAGAAAGCGAGAGTGAGAAGACGCGGGGGTTGGGGTGGGGTGCGGGAGTGGGTGTCGGGGGGTTGGTGCAGAGTGAGAGAAAGAGTGGGCGATGGAGACACAGAGATGAAGGGGGGGAGAACAGGAACAAAAATTGAAGAAAAAAGTGGAAGTGGGGTGGGTTAATCCAAAGGAGTGGGACGAGAGTAGAGACAGTTACTGAGAAATAGAGACAGACAAAAAGAGAGTAGAGGCAGTTATAACGAGAATGAGTGAGATGGTGGTGGTGGAGCAGTAAAGGCAGGCAGCGCAGCAGACAAAGGACTTGGGTGGTGGGGTGAGGAGGGGGAGGAGCAGAGAGGAGAAAAGAGAGAGAGAGAGAGAGAGAGAGAGAGAGAGAACAGTCGACACGAGAGAGAGAGAGAGAGAGAGAGAGAGAGAGAGAGAGAGAGAGAGAGAGAGAGCAAACACGGTCTCCCAGCAGCCAAAGATGACGATGCCCCAAGCTATGGACACTCACTGAACTAACGGTTTAGGCCACGCGTCTTGGCAGGGGCAATCATTGGCGACATCAAAGGGACGTAATCGAGGAAAGGCGGAGTAACTCTGTTGACAGTAGTGGAAATTGAGACTCCTGTCACCCTGGCCACGCTCAATTCAAGCAAACGTTCAGATTCCCCGAGGGGCACCGTGTTTTTCAAAGCAACCGATGAGAGACTGGCTTCAAAGGCCAGAAGCAAGAAAAGCGGTTGTCAAGAACAGGTTCCTTAGGCACACGAAACAGGCTATAAATCTCTGGACAGCGCCGCCTTTTTTTCCCCCCCAGTAGAGAGCACACCATCTCAGTCCTCGGGAACTCCTTTTCGAAAACCGACCCTCCGAGAGTGGAACCAGCTCCCACAGTGGCGCACATGCTAGTGAGCCGATTTGGCCCAGCGATAAGGCGTCAGGCTTGTAACCAGGACTTCGGTTCGATTCCGCTTCGGCTCACCTCTGTCTCCAAAACTTGTGTTTTATGGACCCTGTCTTTGTGACGTTGCCCCGAACATTTAATGAAACATTAAAACGGTTCTCATCGCTGCCCATCTTAATCCAAATCATTCTGGTGGTGAATACAGTGTGGCGTTAGGTACAGTCATCCTCTTCCCCCCACATCCTGGGATCTCTGTCCCCGCCAATACCTCTTCGGAGAAAATTGGGCGTCCAAGAAGTTTAACACCAGCACAAGCGCCATAGCTCCCTAACCCGAGGCGTTCATGAGCATAGCATTGGTAGAGGTGCCCAGTGTTTCCTGCCGTTTGCTGTCTAATCTCAAGAAACTGTATGTCCTTAGTTTTAAACCATTTTGAGGACGTTTTATTACTTTCAAACGGAATGAACTAAAGCCGCTATGCATCACCTACACCCACACACACATACACACACACACACACACACACACACACACACACACACACACACACACACACACACACACACACACACGCACGCACACAGGGACAAGGCAAGTGTAAAGGAAACTACCACAAAAACTAACGAGTACCTATCGCACGCTTTATATAAACCACATGGTCGCTCTCGCATACCCACGACAAACGAACCGGAGAGCAAGAACCCCTCAGGCAAGCCATTCTTATCACTGCCGGTCCTTCTGGTGGTAGCAGGAACCCAAGAATAACCCAACGCACCACCCAGGCACGTCCGAGAATACTGTAAATTCAAACAGTTCGTATCGGGCCTATCTAGTGTGTACGACCTGCAAGTACACAGAGGCGGCAACAGAGGTAAATAGCTGATCGGCACATCACACCTTGCGGTAAACACAGAGCTAACGATTCGCCCGCTGAATTATACACCTCCGTCAATGAAACCCATTGTAGTTTGGCCGGGAAATGCACCTCTTGCAGCGGTCTAATCACCCTTAGAACTGGAGTTTCTTTCGGCTGCGGAATTACCTAACTTCAGAATCTTGCCCCGAGGCTAAGAATAAATTTAAATACCACTTGGCATGGCACTGTCTTCGGCTGCTGATTAGGCGAGTTATCTCCTTCCAATTGCGGCATGGTCTAAACAAACACTTGCACTTCGGCTGAGAATAAGTTGCCCGGTCTGCGGGCACAACGCTGCATTCTCCTAAGAATCTGAATCTTCGTTAACTGCGCCACAAAGACTAAATTTAGATTATATATACACTTGCAGTTTGG
>JABMCL010000578.1:105000-115000 GCA_018857735.1 Alviniconcha marisindica
ACACACAAGCAAGCTTACAGCAACAACAACAGCACCGATTTGATCCACCACCAGGAAACACTACACTCTTTCAAAGGGACGCAACTGACACAACAGTCCGATAACTGACCGTCAGAGTCGGGGTCAAAGTGGTACGCCTAAAACCGGCACGCACTGGTCAATCTGTAACACTTGTCAGGTTCCATTGGTGTTCACACTAGTATTACCTCCCCTCCTCCTCCTCCCCACCCCCTCTCCCGGATTTGTACACAGCGACTTGTAGTATTTACCAATAGAATACAGTTTATTGCGATCTCTTCGTTGTCAGCATTTGTGTAGCTGCACGTTGTTCATGGATTTTCGCCCCTTGATAAATGGGCACTATTCCTGACACCTCTAGGGCTAGACACGATAAAAGAGAGCGAGTCTAGGGCTAGAGAGAGAGAGAGAGAGAAAAGGAGAGGAAGAAAAAAAAAAAAATATATATATATATATATATTTTAGTGAAAAGGGTGCGCAAATGGGGGCCGATTTTTGACTTCAAAGAGGTTATATATATATATATATATATATATATATATAATTTTTACGGGGGGGGAAAAGACCACCCAAGTATGAAGACTAAGGGACAGAATGAATTATAAGCACGTGCGTGTGGGACCGAATTTGGTAAGGTGTGGGGCTTGAAGAATGGGAATGGGAAAAAAGATCTGGTTGTTTAGAGAGGGCAGAAGTTAGAAAACACGCACGCTTGCACACAGGAAGGGGGGGTGGGGGGAGGGGGGGGGAAGGAGGGTGGAGGGCGGGGGTGGAGGGGGGGGGGAGGGGGGTGGCTGGGGGAAAGGGGGAAGAGGGGGGAGGGAAACCCTTCAATAAGTATTAAAACACACACCACACACGCACCCCGCACGGAGAGAGAGGGAGAGTCAGTGGGACAAACAGAGGGGGGAAATTGCGCGGGGGGTGTGTGGTGGTGGTGGTGTGTGTGTGTGTGGGGGGTTTCCCCCCCAAAACACACACACACACACACACACACACACACACACACACAAATAAATTATCTTCTTCCCTTTTTTTTTTAATGAGGGAGGGGGGGAATATGAAAAAAAAAAAGCAAAACAAAACTAACTTAAGCCCCAAAAACCCAAAAACGAACTGGAACAACACCCACACACACACTTCGTCCAACACGGAAGGCCAGACGGGACGGAAGGGGACTGTAGTGACCAGGTGAGAACGAGGTGGACACGTCATGGAGGTGTGCCCACAGGTGAGAGAGTGGAGAGTCCTACAGGTGATCGGACAGAGACGCGGGGACAGACGGGACGGTATGGGGGTTGGGGGGGGGGGGGGGGGCAGGGGTGACAGACAGGTGAAGTGATAGGGATGACCACATCAGGTACCGCCTGTGCCATCTTGACACACACCGACACGCCCGTGCTAAGGGGTGGTGTGGGGTGTGGGGTGTGGGGAGGGGGTACTTGGCAGACGAAAGCGGGTGGAAGTCTGGGGTGTAGGGGTGGAAGAGGGGTGTACTTGAGGAAGTTATTGATTTTTTGGTTTTATATATTTTTTGTTGTTGTTCTTGTTTTCTTGTTGCTGTTGTTGTTGTATTCTGAACACTTGTCTCCAGATGAGCCCTAAGCGTTTCACAATGGCAACTGAACAGTGTTGTTATAAATTTGCTTCCGAGCCGACCCGCTGGATCCTACACGACTCCGGATGAGTCTCTCTCTTCTCTCTCTCTCTCTCTTCTCCCCTTTTTTTCTCCTCTTTCCCCCTCTCTCTCTCTCCCAAAGGGGACCCTTTGCGATTGACAGGAATTTCAATCCAAAAACTAACTCTTCCCTTTCCCCTCCCCTCCCCCCCTCCCCCCCTCTCTCTCTCTCTCTCTCTCTCTTTTTTTTTTCTTCCCCCCCCCCTCTCTCTCTTGCTTTTCTTTCCCCCCCCCCCTTTCTTTCCCCCCCCTTTTCTGGGCCCCCCCCCCCCTCTCTCTCTCTCTCTCTCCCCCCCTTTCCTCTCTCTCTCTCTCTCTCTCTCTCTCTCTGTCCCCGCTTCCCTGCTGCTGTTTTTTCTGTCTTCTGTCTGCTTCTGTCTTCGCTGTCTCTCTCTCTCTCTCTCTCCTCTCCTCTCTCTCTCTCTCTCCCCTTCTCTCTCTCTCTCCTCTCCTCTCCCCCTTTCCCCCCCCCCCTCCCTCTCCCCTCCACCCCCCCCCTTTTTTTTTCCCCCCCCCCCTCCTTCTCTCTCTCTCTCTCTCTCCCCTCTCTCTTCTCTCTCTCTCTCTCTCCCCTTTTTCTCTCCCTTTTTCTCTCTCCCTGCCCCCCCCCCTTTTCCCCCCCTCTCTCTGCCCGCCCCGTCTCTCTCTCCTCCACCACGCGCCTCACTTTGATCCGATCCCTTACCGTCCCCTATGCCATGCACACCCCTGACATGATAACTTGACAGGCAGAAAGCTCCACCAAGGCTTGTCGCCTGCATTCCTTGCCCTCTGGCCCAAGCGTTAAAGGGGCATGTCCCCTCACCTCCAGCAGCGATGTGATTGCTTAAACAGAGGCCCGCCCCGTTAAACGGTATGATTAAAAAAACATAAGCTGATCCTTTTTTTTACGCTGTCTGATTTCTGGGCCCAATGGTCTGTTCCATCTAAATCACCCGATGGTTTCCCCAGGGCATGGATGCCTTATGCAGACGTGTCCCCCCTCATGTTCTTCCCCCACCCCACCAACCCCCACCCCCCCCCCCCCCCCCCCCCCCCTTTTTTCTTTTTTTAAAATTCAGATTCCGGAAAAAGGGAAACGTGTGCTTGCTCCCAAAAAAACTTCTGAAGAGAGATAGAGAGAGGGAAAAGAGGGGGGGAGAGGGAGAGAACAGACAGACAGCAGACAGGGGACAGGCAGGCAGGCGGCAGGCAGACAGGGAAAAGACAAGACCGGCAAACAACGGCGACAGACAGACAGACACGCGCGAGAGGGGGGGGAAAGAAGAGAGAGAGGAGAGAGAGAAAGGAAAAGGAAAAGGGGGGGTGTGAAAAAAAATAACAACATGCAGACCTGTCTCGTCTATCTAGCTTTAGGTCGGTTTCATCTGTGTGGTCCCGTCTATAATACAAAAGAAGAGAGAGATCTACCGCGCTTCATTTCAGAGCTCCAGGAGCTGTGTGAAAGTCGAGGTGGACGTCCAGGGCTCGCCATCCCTAACAGTCCTTGTGGTCCTTCTGTGTGGACGCAAAGCAACATTTGAAGAAGAAAAAAACGCGCATCATTCTGATCCCAGGAGCCGTGTGAAAGTCGAGGTGGACGTCCCGAGCTCCTCGTCCCTGATAGTCCTTATGATCTCTGACAGACCATAATTACGACTGAGGTCTCTGAGGACGTCAAGCATTAAGTTCTTAGCAAACAAACATGCGCATTCATACTTCCGTCCCTAATAAACCGTGCGAGGTTTCCGTTTGGACGCTAAACCCAACATCCTTTTCTCCTGTGCACCATATCCGGATCAGGAAAAGGTGTGTGAGTGCACTAAAAAAAAAATAAAAAAAAATGGGTGGGTGTGTGTGTGTGGGGGGGGGGGGGGGGGGGGGGGGGGGGGGGGGGAAGGCATGATCACGTTCCAGGAAGGTCACGTTCAAAGGGAAGTCACGCACCTCTGCCCACACACTTCAGGAAATGACCGTATGCAAAAGCAGTATCTGTCCAAGTTCGTGATGCGAAATGAGGAGATGAAAGAAGAAAATGTGCCTCGCGCATTGACAATAAGTCACTTTTATGAGTGAAACCTGCGTACGAAAAATATGTCCTCGGAACTGACAATCAGCACAGATTTTATGACTGAAGTCTGCGTACGAAGTGTGTTTGGCGAGTCGGAAATGGACACGAAAACCGGGAACGGTTAACAAACGGAACAAAAGATTATGTTCAAAGCTCTCTCTGTCTCTGTCTCTGTGTCTGTCTGTCTCTCTCTCTCTCTCTCTCTCTCTCTCTCTCTCTCTCTCTCTCTCTTCCCCCTCTCAAAACCCCCCCCCCCCCTTTTAAAAAGAAAGAAGAAAAAAGGGCTAGTAAAAAAAAAAAAAAATGTTGTGCTTTTGTTCAAAAAAAAACCAAAAAAATTTTTAAAGCAATTTTCTTTTTTACTACCCATTTTATAAGACTTTTCCTTAACGAAATTTTATAAAACTTTCCCCAAAAAAAAAAACATTCAACCGGCTCCCATCGCTGCCCATCTAAATGCAAGAGCCATTCTGGTGGTGACAGTGTAGTGTTAGCTATAGTCTCCCTCTTCCGCCAACATCCTTGGATCTCGGTCTCCGCTAGTACCCCTTCAGAGATAACTCGGCGTTAAACAAGTGAACCAAACCAGTGTCCACAGTTACAATGACCAGCCCCGAAGAAGGGATCAAGTCCCGTCTACAATGTTAATTCGCGGTCAGAGGAAATGAGAATCTGAATTTTTTTCCTCCGCTTCAAGATAATACAGTAAGTAAACATGGTGCTTAACGTCCACAAAAAAACATAAGTCATATTATTTGGACGGGGAGATCGGGGTGGGGGTAGGGGTTGAAGGGGGCATGAGAGATATGGGGGAAGAGAGATATATTACAGTTCGGTTGTGTTGCTTAATGTCCTCGGATGTCAGTTGACATATTAGGGACAAGCTGAGACCAATGCCGAAGCATGGTTCTATATAGCTTACGTCCACGGAAAGCAGAAAAGGCTCGTTAGGACGGACAGCCCAGGACGGCCACCTCGACTCTCACACAGCTCCTGAACTATGAGAGATATTACACTCTCGAGCTAATCCTTTATACAAGGTTGCGCTGTCTCCTCTAGGGTCAAGCCAGGGGTCAGCCTGGCGTCCAGGACTATCGCGACGCCAACGTGATCCACCCTGTTTCCTCCCTACCCCTCCCATCTCACACACTGGCTTCCCGTTCAAATTACCACCTTTCAGCCAGGGGAAATAATTTATCATCGCAGTGACCTCCCTTTGTTCTCCGCGGTAGATCGGCCCATTCCGTGTCCTGATGTTGAATTTCCGGAAATTACAAGGAAAACTCGCCATGAAAATGCGATTTGTATTTTTTCCGTGTGTGTGTTTGTTTCTCTTGGATGCGGGAGATGATTGATGGTGCATAATTCGTTATCTCTCTGTCCCCCTCAACTGTCATTGGCATGGCGATGGAGTCATGTTACAGTGCAGTATGAAGGCCATCTGCCGGCTAAAAAAAAAAGAAAAGAGAGAGAGAGAGAGAGGGGGGGGGGGAGAAGAAGGAAAAGAAGAAGAAGAAGAAGAAGAAGAAAGAAGCAACGTCGACGTCAGTCCTAATGCAGTCTGAATGCACTGATCCAAATGGCGAATGAAACTGTCGACTTATTGGAATACTTTATATAACATATCTGTCTATATGATATTACATTTTAAACCACAGCAAACTACCGAGATATCGCTGTTCCCCCCACAGTGTCTAAAGTCACCCCGGGAACCATCAATAACCTTTGGCAGTGACACCTATACTGTCTTCCACAATAAAAGCATTGAGTTGATGGTTTGAAACCAGATTCCCCCCCCCCCCCCCCCCCCCCCCCCCTCCCGCCTGGTTGTTGGACTCCAATCACAACATTAAACGGACACACACATTACATATCATTGAAATGCCGCTACTCGCAGCGGTTTGAGCACATCAATATATTACATATCGCCGCATAACGACCCCAAAATAAAAGCGCCCATGAATTAAAGATAAATTGCTCGCGGGGTGATGAACGATTGACTCACAAATGCTCGCCATCAACACCGAACATGTCGTATATCACTGTCAGAAAAAGAACAGAAAAAGACAACTCCCAGAGTAAAAGCTAGAAAAGAGAGAAGGGGAGCAAAACCTCCCAGAGTAAAAACTGGAAACGGGAGATGGGGAACAAAAGCTGCCAGTGTAAAAACTGGAAACGGGAGAAGAGGAAGGAGGAGGAGGAGGAAAAGGACGATGGTGAGGAGGAGGAGGAGGATGAAGAGAAGGAGGTGTGTGTGTGTGTGTGTGTGTGTGTGTGTGTGTGTGTGTGTGTGAGAGAGAGAGAGAGAGAGAGAGAGAGAGAGAGGGGCATTCTGATTTACAACAAACGTTTCAGGAAAGCAAACAACGAAACTGCAATAATGCCTTCACTTAACGATTGAATTCCCTTTTCATACAACAGCTGCATTGTGTGTGTGTGTGTGTGTGTGTGTGTGTGTGTGTGTGTGGTGGTGTGTGTGGTGTGTGTGTGTGTGTGTGTGTGTGTGTGTGTGCCTGCAACGCTACAAGTTGGGCCTGTAGCGATAAACAACACGACCAACCTGAAACATAAAAAGTCAAACAAAACACTTCAGCCATTTCTCATCTTAGACCCGTTTTTATAACAGCCGAGTTGTCTCCGGAACAGGCACAGGCTGGGACCAGGATTTCAGGAGGTGTGGGAAACTGGAAAGCGTAGCTAACGCTACACTGTCACAGACACCACGAGAACGATTTGCATTAGGATGGGCAGCGGCGTGAGTCATTCCGTTAACAGTGGAGGGACAACTAAAGTTCTAAATCACACTGAGACAACGTTCAACTTCAGTGTTGCTTTACGTCCACAAAGACCACAAGGACTGTATTATTAGGGACGGGGAGCCCAGGACGGCCACCTCGACTTTCACACAGCTCCTGAGCTCTGTATTTAAACCACACCGTTTGATGAGACAGGACCACCGACGCAGATCGAACTGAGGTCCGTCTGCCGAAAACCTACCGTCATCCTCGCCAACGCCATATCGCTTGGCTAGACCAGACCGTCTCACAATCTGCCCAAGTAAGTAAACATGGTGCTTAACGTCCACAGAAACCATCAGGCTTATTAGGGACGCGGAGGGGGGGGGGGTGGGGGGGGGTTCTATAGGGGGCAAACTCCCAAACACTGGGGTTTACAACATCCTTCCTTCAACCACTGCCGTATTTGACCCCCAGGTCCCGAAAACTTTCGCTAACGAGCAGTTTTTGTTTGGGGCTCAAAATAGTAAGTTTTTCAAACAACTCAGATTATATCAAGTTTTTTTATAACTGACCAGTTTCTTACGCCAGCTCAAATAAAACCAAAATCGTTTGAATCGAGACGGAACTCTTTTTTTTAAAACCAGGGATGAATGCGCCTTTCGGAGGGCGCTGACCGCGTCGGTGGACAGCTGCGCGGAGATAAAGAGTGCCCTTTCAGTGGTGTAACTAAATCTGGCAGAGTTTGGAGAAAGGTGCCGGAAAGCGATGCTCGGAGTGTGAGCTAGGGAAAGTGGGAGGTGATATGTTCCTATCGCTACACTGTCACCACCAGAATGACTCCTGCATTAAGATGGGCAGCCATGAGAGCCATTTTAGTGTTTCATTAACTGTGAAGGACAAAGTCACAAGACAGTGTCCACAAACCACAACATTTTTCTTGAAGACAAAGGAGAACCAAAGCGGAATCGAGCCGGAGGCCCTTATGGCTTACCAGCCTAACTAACGCCTTACCGCTCGGTCAAACCGGCTCACTAACTCTGCCCATCGCTCATCACTAATTATACAGCACGCAGTGTCTTACGCGTGTGTCGCGGAGAGTCACGTGCAGTGCAGGGAGCGAGCGGGCAGCGTGAGAGGTGGGTGTGAACGTGGCCATCGATCACCGTCACTGAACACAGCTCTGGTGTGAACCGGTGCAGTGGAAGGGGTCGTGCCTTTGGACACAAGTCAGCCAGGCAGGCAGCCAGCCTTTCAGGTGGGAAGGGCGCAGTTTGCACTTCGTCAACTGTCTATAGATAAAGACAATAGCGCGTCCGGGTTGCGTGTTGATTATCTTCAATTTTGTTTCGACACAAGCGCGACTTGGATTTTTGCCTGGAAGCACAGTCTCCTGTCGTCTTCTTTCGTTCCAGTTCCAGTTCCAGTATTGCTTTACGTCCACAGAGACCGTACTGACTAGCAGGGACGAGAAGCCCAGGACGTCCGCCTCGACTTTCACACAGTCCTCGCTCGAGAGTTAGATTATAAAGTGGTATTTGTAGAGTTGAGCCATCTTTTGCCTTCTGCAAGTCCGCCCAAATACTTAATCATTTGGTTTCTTAATCTGTTCAAGCGCTGTTTTCAGTTTTGACGGAAAACTCGCCAGATCATTAATAAGAACGCTAAGTACAGCAAAGTAAATTAACCAAAGATATATGGCTAACAATCTGCTAATTCAGAGAAAGAAAATCACTCTTCTAACTTTGCCACCTCCTTAAAGATCAACAGTGTCGCCCGGATTTTTTTGTTTGTTTTTGATGTTTCGTTTAGCGGGATTGGTGCTACAGCAAACTCTCTTACTGATGACCATTCTCACATCTTAACAGACAGCACACTAGAAGTTTGACTATAAAATGCATGGCGAAACGAGTGTAACGTGACCATGAAATAACCAACCGCAGAGGTTGGGAATCCGTTTTCACCCACAAACGTCTTGTCGTGCATGTGCCAATTATAACAGAAACGACTTAACAAAATGACGCAATTGTTCTGACAATTATTCATAAACACTGCAGTTATTTGCTAATCCCCCCCCCCCCCCCCTCTTCCCTCAACTAACCTAGCCATCTCTTCTCCCCTTCCTACCACCCCCACTCCGCCCCCGACCCATCCCACCCCCACCACCACCACCACCACCGCCTCCTCCTCCTCCTCCTCCTCCAAGAGCCCGCACTGCCAAGAATACACAGTCTGCGATCGTTTTCCATGCTACCGCAACCGAACGAAAAAACGAAACAAACAAAAACCTCCGCCATAACAAAAGGGCTTTTTGCACCTCCCGTGGGTAAAAGAGTGATGGTGTGACTGGTTTTCACAAACTACGCAGGGCTGTTGTAAGGAGCGGAGCTTTCAATGCTAATTTCGACAGCCGCCAGCAGGGCTGTAAAAACCCAGACTGCCTCGAGCGGTGACGTTTACGGTCACTGTTCGCACGTTTCTGTAAATGTATATATATATATATATATATATATATATATATATAGATATATATAGATATATATATAGCCTGATACCCTTGCCCCAAAAGTCAGCGTAGAATAACAGGGATATTTTTTTTTTTTTTTTTTTTTCTTCTTCTGTTTTTTGGTCTTTCTTTCTTTCTTTCTTCTCTATCTTTTTTTAATTTAATAAAAAAAGAAGAAAAGAAGAAGAAGGTTTTTTTACATTTTTATCGTGTAATAACGAAACAAAGGAACCGATTCGACATCCCGTGTTTTGAAACTACGCAGGGCTGTTGTAAGGAACGAAGCTCTCAATGCTAATTTCGACAGCTAGCCAGCAGGGCTGTAAAAACCCAGACTGCCACGAGTGGTGACAAAACAACAGTCTACGGTCACTGTTCGCACGTTTCTGTATTTATATCTATCGCCTGAAACCCTTGCCCCAAAAGTCAGCGAAGAATAACAGGGATTTTTTCTTTCTTTCTTCACTATCTTTTTGTTTTTTGGGTTTTTTTTTAAATCGTGTAATAACGAAACAAAGGAACCGATTTGACATCACGTGCCAAGGAATTGAAGTCAAACCCGATCCTTATTCGCTTCACCGAAGTCCCTTTCGGGGTGAGATATATTGCGTATACGTGGGGATATCCATGTCACGTCAGTACTACAACAAACAATTAGGCAATCGCTCATCGGTCCGTTCTTCCCTCTCTCTCTCTCTCTCTCTCTCTCTCTCTCTCTCTCTCTCTCTCTCTCTCTCTCTCTCTGTTTTGGGGGTGGGCGGTTTAATCTTTTTCGCAAGGTGTCTAGGATTACAAATAAGCGAATGTGCCTCAGCAACGGCCCACTGAACCACAGTCGAATCAACCAATCAATGAATTTCAGCAGTGTGCCGACCCAGAATACTGATAGTGACTTTGCTAGTGGAAAATGCGTGAAATGTCTTGTAATTTCTTGAAGACGAAAATTATAAATTTTCGTTAAATTCCTTCAAGAGCAAAAACGTACACACATTTCACCTTAAGAGCCAATGAGA
>JABMCL010000578.1:125000-130000 GCA_018857735.1 Alviniconcha marisindica
GACATAGATCTGACAGACTAACATCTCGCGATAACATCGCTGACAAAAAGCTAATTTCTTGCTGTTACCACTCTGTCGCGCTCCGTTCAACCTTTCTTGGCAACTTGACCAACCTTTGCAATAGAGAAGTCGTTCCACCGCAAACACACGTCGAATGAGTGCCAAAGGGAAAATACAGGCTTGGTTTGTCTGGACTGTCCCTATGAATAGAGAGTCTGCTTCCTGGTGTTTTGGCTGTAATTCACGTTTCAAACTGCTGTTTCGGCTTACTTCCTGTCTGAAATTGGCGTTTTGTCTTATTTCCTGTTTCAAACTGGTGTTCTGGCTTATTTCCCGTTTCAAACTGGTGTTTTGTCTGTATCAATTTCCTGTTTCAAACTGGTGTTTTGGCTTATTTCCTATTTAATGAGAGAGAGAGAGAGAGAGAGAGAGAGAGAGAGGCAGACATACAGACAGACGGATGGACAGAGACAGACAGAGGTGCAGAGAACTTACTTTATTTGACATCTCACTAATTCTAGCATAGACCTTTCTACACGAAGTCAGAAATAAACACGTCATGCATTATATAATAAACCACTAGAAAAGTACCATCGACAATGACAATGCTATTATCTGCCTGAAATCAGCGCTTAACACTGTAACAAGGTCGGAAACGTATCGGAAACCACGAAAATTACACAGACAGCCCCACTGCGTCCCAACCCCCTTCAAATGCAACAACACATCGTCGTGCTCGCACGCACATTCTACATTGACACCCCCTCCCCTCACCCTTTCATTACCCCCACCCCCACCCCAACCCCAACCCTCCTCAAGCGCCCCCGCCCCCACCCCCACCCTCCACCACAAACTCCCCCAGTTTCCCCTCCATTTTCTCCTCCCCTAACGAATGCTTCCTCCTGCTCTGTGAGACACCTCGTGGTCTTATAAATAAATTCTCCAGTTGGTGGTTTGCAGCAGCAGGACTTGCTGGCGATGCGGTGGCGGTGGCGGTGATGCTGGCGATGGTGGTGATGGTGGTGGTGGTGGTGGTGGTGGCTGTTAACTGTGCGCGTCGGATCAATACCAGCCCATCAGCGACTGCCTCTGCAGGAATCTGCTGGCAGTTCTCTGGATCAGCTCGTGCCGTGACGCTGCCGTCGGGATCAGGGCAAAAGGGGGTGTTATTTTTCCGACGTTTTTTTTCTTTCTTTTTTTTCTCTTCCTTTTTCCTTTCGTTTTCGTCAAGGTCGTTTCGGGTTACCGGGGCGCCGGGTATCACGTGCGTTACGGGTCATGTGCTTGTGTCTGGGGCGGTGTGTGTGTGTGTGTGTGTGTGTGTGTGTGTGTGTGTGTGTGTGTGTGTGTGCGTGCGCGTGTGTGTGCGTGTGTGAGTGTGTGTGTGTGTGTGTGTGTGTGTGTGTGTTGTGTGTGTGTGTGTGTGTGTGTGTGCAGTCGCTGCGTGTGTGCGGCGTGCGTGCGTGCGCGCGTGTGTGTGTGTGCGTGTGTGTGTGTGTGTGTGTGTGTGTGTGTGTGTGTGTGTGTGTGTGTGTGTGTGTGTGTGTTGTGTGTTGTGTAAAAGAGAGAGAGGGGGAGGGAGGAGACAGATCTACGCATAGACACAGATCAAACCACACCCAAAAATGTCAGGCATGATGTCATTCTTGTAAAGTTATATTATCAGTAAGTATCAGCACATTCTCTCTCTCTCTCTCTCTCTCTCTCTCTCTCTCTCTCTCTCTCTCTCTCTCTCTCTCTCTCAGTTGGAGTTGTTTTCTTACCCAATGTCCCACAAAAGCAAAAATGCTAACAACTGTATATCTATATCACCTGCTTTTGAAGTGTAGGAAATCCATCCTTAAATAAACTTTTTTTCTTTTTCTTCCCCTAGCAAGGGAGGAACTGTGTCCCAAAATACCGATCTGACACATCCTGGCATATGAATGGAATTTCTCTTTCCCTGCGAGTCCCGGGCAGAAACTCGTCTTCCTGCTTTCTCTGACTAAACACACCTCTGCACCTTGAAGAGGTGCCGAAGGGGAGCGAACCGGCGTGATGTTGACCAGATTCTCTCCCCTGTTGGTGCGCGGCTGTAAAATGAAAAGAAGAAGCCCTTTGAACCCTCCAGAGAGAAGGATGTTGATGAGGGAAGATGAGAGTTGTCCCAGCACTGACTGGGGAGGCAAATGGGGAGGCAGATGGTGTCGGTGGGTTCTTGTACAGATTCTGCTGATGGAGATCTCGCATTTGTCAGGCAGTTTTCCGGCGAGAACAATCTCCGATGCGGTGCCTTTTATTGGCAATTCGCTGGTGAAATAAAACGCAACACAAGGAAGCTCTACCGAAACACACACACATTTCTATAAGTTTGATTTAGAACGAATTGCTGGTGCTGGTTTCTTTAGGAAAAGAAGGTTTGGAGGGATGGGGTAGGGAGTGGGAGGGGAGTTCTCTGCGAGATACAGATCTATGCGAGCCATTTTTACACACACACACACGCACGCACACACACACACGCACACGCACGCACACACACACACACACACACACACACACACACACACACACACACACACACACACACACACACTCAATGGCTGACACTTTGATAAATAGAACGTCAGTCTGAGACACAACCCAAGCATAAATCCGACAGTAATCCGCTGCGCAAGATAACAAAAAGACAGCACCGACAAGAAAAATCCGACAACGCGCGAAAATCCCACACTGTAGACCAGACAAGACGGGAAATAAAATGAAGCATTCACATGTACTCAGAACGGCTCTAGGTCATGAATAGGCTGATCTTTATCTGTCTGCCAAATTTTGAAATAAAACCAACACACTTTCAGGTCATTCTGATTTCAAAATTGTAACAGTGTGAGGCAGTGGGGGTGAGGGTGGGGGTAGGGGGGAGGGGTGTGGGGAGGGGCAAAAGGAGGAAGAATGCAAATTTCACTCCTGTACTCCTGGATTATTATTTTTTTTTTTTTTTTGGGGGGGGGTGTGGGGGGGGGTTGTTGTTGTTTGTTTGTTTGTTGTTGTTGTTGTTTTTTGTTTTTTTGGGGGGATCTGGCGCAGCATTATTGGGAGGGAGTGGAGGGAGGTGACATCTATACGCTAGTACAGGTCTCTAAGTTACAGCCAGGTGATGTTGTTTTAAAAATAATGAGTAAAGCAACGAAGAGTCCAGAGAAGACACAAACTGACTGGACACAATCATATTCAGTCTTCAGAAAAGAACCTTTTTTTTTTTAAATTTCTTCTTTCTTCTCCTAAATTCCGAGTGCAACGAAAGACCCTAAAAACTTCTTTTTTTAAAAATTAAAAGTAAAAAGTCTCCAGTACTTTAAGTGGAAACTCATTTTTCCAGTTAAAAAAAAAAAAAAAAAAATTACAATAAATACCCAAAACCCACATTTCCGCTGAGTCTTTAAAGTAGAAAACTCATTTTCCTGAGTGCAATGAAAATGTTTAATGTATACACAATCCTGGTTCAGTCCCAAAGCAGGAAACACCGTCCCTGCGTGCAAATCCGAAAGTGGGACACAAGGTCTGACGGGCATCACAGACGAATGAATCTCTTCACAGTGTAACGATGGGGGGAAGATAGAAAGTGGGGATTAACCCTAAATGGCCCGACTGCGTCTAGCCCGCCATACATCACGTCACTGTAGTGTGAGATGGTCTTAACTCTTTTCGGCCTCGCCTGTCTACTAGGGGCTGGGACATTACCGTGATATCGATTTGACTAGACGGGCTTAGAGAGAGAGAGAGAGACAGAGACAGAGACAGAGACAGACAGACAGACAGACAGACAGACAGATAGAGGAGGGGGGCGGGGTAGCTACCCAAAAGGCATAAGCTATAAAAAGCAATTAAAAAACACCTGGTTTCCGTGGACGTAAAGCTATACTGAATCAAGCTTCGGCATTGGTCTCAGCTTGTCCCTAATACAAGTTAACTGACATCTGAGGACATGAAGCAACACTACCTACCTACCTACAAAAAAACAAAAACAAAACAAAAAACCCACTGTACACGGAACTTATGCCATGCGGAAGCCAGACTTATTCACACAGCATCATACGCTGAAGCTGCGACCAGATTTACTGAACAGAAACGAATATTTTCTGCAGTGAATATTTTTGGTCTTTTACCAGTACAATACTGGACCAAAGTCTCTCTCTTCCCCCATCTCTCAGGACCTCGGTCCCCGCCAGTACCTCTCCGGGGAGAACTCGGTGTTAGACAAGATCCACCAAACCAAACCAAACAGCAGATGCGAACGAAGGAAACCAACGCTCAGCGCCACAATCTAATTTAGCTGAGTCTGTAGGTAAGTAAGTAAGTAAACATGGTGCTTAACGTCCACAGAAACCATAAGGCTTATTAGGGACGGGGAGAACGGGGAGGGGGGGGGGGAGGGGGTATGGAGGTGGGGGAAGAGGGAGATTATATATATATATACCTATCGCTACACTGTCACCACCAGAATGATTCCTGCATTAAGATGGGCAGCGATGAGAGTCATTTTAATGTTTCAGTAGGAAGCGATGAACAAAGTCACAAGACAGTGTCCACAAACCACAACCTTTTTTTTTCAAAGAGAAAGGAGAGCCGAAGCGGTATCGAACCGAGGTCCTTCCGCTTCAGTACCAGCCTACCGCTAGGCCAAACCGGCTCACGAGTCTGTATACATACATACTGTACCCCATAGCGTAGGCTCTATACTACTACTACGCACAATCCCACTTCAAACACTTGTCATCCGAACTGAACGACCATTGACTTCTACAGCCGCAGGGCCAAGCGGTCAAAGGAAGTCGGCTTGACCGAATGATCGATCGATGAAACCGGACACACAGCCGGGCTGACCATACCACTGTCACAATTTCAGTCCAGTGGACGGTCAGTGAGGGCGCGGTGGTTTGACGATGGACATTAACGCTTTGACACGCGTGCTGTGTGAAAGGTGACCGCCTGGACGCGTGGCGAGCTTTGCGATCGATTATCGG
>JABMCL010000578.1:132500-137500 GCA_018857735.1 Alviniconcha marisindica
AAGGAGAACAGTATACAGGTTCAAACATCACCAACCTAGATTACACGCTCAGATATTTTTTTTACTGGTGCCTCAAAAAGGGCAGTCCAATCAATCACTGAATTGCCACAGTCTGTTTCTTGGCCAGTGTCTTTGAGAATATTTTCTCGTTCGTTTACTCTCTCTCTCTCTCTCTCTCTCTCTCTCTCTCTCTCTCTCTCTCTCTCTCTCTCATTTAAAAAGAAAATTACTGTTCAGTCCGGAGCTGTAAATTCACGTAATATGCAAATGACGTCAAGTGCAGTCGTTTCAAATGGCTGTGAATGGAGCATTCTACAAAACCAACGTGAAATGCCAAGCACATGCGAGATCTGTCCAACAGCAGAGCCTAGCGGGTGAGACAGACTTGCAGATGGTACAGGTTCTGTCTAGAGAACTACATAACGTCGACATACTGAGCAAGAAGCGGTACCATGGAAGTGACACCAACGCGTGAGACAGTCTGGCAGATGGCACAGGTTCTGTCTATATAGATTCTGGATAACTACATAACGTCGGTGTCGCGAGAAGCGGTACCATGGAGGTGACATCAACGGGTGACACAGGCCACGGAGTCTGCAGCAATGCGACACGACTAGAACCACGAGAGCGCAGCGGGTCCACACCATGATTTCAGCCACACTATTACAATGAGGTCGGTACAACTGCTGCACGCTCGGTTCGAAGGAAAACTGAGCGGTGCTGCTGATGGAGTTATTTCACGAAACACACACACACACACACACACACACACACACACACACACACACACACACACACCAAAAAACAACAAAAATTTCACGATAAAACCAAACAAACAAAAAATCAGGAATGGGTTTTGTGGACGTAAAGCACCATCAACAAAGAAGTTAAGCTGTCAGTTTTAAACTACCCCTATCTATGTGAACAACGGAGTGGGGGGGTTGCGGCGCAGGGACAACTTATGTTAAAATCCTTTTCATTTCTATTTTTTCTTCTTCAGATTTCTCCATAAATTTCTCCATAAACAAACTGCGGCATAAAGAAAACCCAACCCGACCCAATGTAAAAGAAGAAAAAGAACAAAGAAAAACGCCAACGAGACTAAGCCTGCGAGAGACAGACACAGTATGCACCTCCAGGCTTACTCTGGCAAAAAAAGAAAAAGAAAGAAAAAAAAGAGAGAAAAAAATATATAAGAAAAATCTCTGACCAGTACTTTATATAATACTGTGTACTCGGATACTGCCCAGACGTCGTGTGACAGACCCACGCCTTGACCACTGGCCTGTGAAAACACTGGTCACTGAATCCGAGCGGGCCCGTCGTGCTCCGTCTCGGACCAGTCCTGTCACCCATCCACTGGCCCGGAAGGAAAGGCCGAATCCTCGTCGCCAAAATGTAGTGCCGGGACCGTGCGGTTTCGAAACGTTCACGCTGAAGTGATCATACGGTCTTTCGTTCCTTTCCTTTTGGTTTGCGTGCGGATGGAGAAAGGAGGCCTTTTGGAGAAATGAACTGAGGCGAGTGTAAATCTCTTCCATAGGAGGGTAGGCATAGCAGTGTTGTTAGTAGTGCTTGTGTTGTGGTGTGGTGGTGGCGTTGTTCACTTGATGAACTTCACCCTCCGTGTTTTCTGGGTTGATGAAGTAGGGGAGTCGGGAAATGTTGTTTTTCGTGACCGGAAGGGACGTTTCCACACCCCCCCCCCCCCCCCCCCCCTCCACCCATCGCCCCCACCACCAATCCCACCACACCCACCTCCGGACACCCCGCTACGGTGTGCATTTATAGATTAAAATATGAAACGCTTCTCAATAACTTAAATATCGACAATGTTCTGCTCCCCCCCCCCCCCCTTCTCTCTCTCTCTCTCTCTCTCTCTCTCTCTCTCTCTCTCTCCCTCTCTCTCTATTTACTGGTGTCCATTTCAACATGTAATCAACATACTGTAGCTCATTGTATCCTTAGTTAATAGTAGTTTCCCTCATGGGCGAGGGCTGGATAAAAAATGACATCGGGTCTACTCCACTACCCTCGTAAAATAAAGTTGATTCTCTCTCTCTCTCTCTCTCTCTCTCTCTCATACTAAACAAATCAATTAAAATTTACGTTAAGAAGAAGTCGAACGTCATCTAAACGTTTCAACCATTATTGTCTGTTATGCTATCGGTTTTGTTCACTTAAATTTTATATTTTATAAACAAGTCAATTATTTAGAGGTCAAATTTTCACGTTTAAGGCAACTTCGAAGTTTCTTATGCTATTGTCTGCTCTCGATTTTATTATACTTATACACATTTAAACAAATAAACAATTCATGTTAAGAAGAAGTCGACTGTTCATGGTTCTAGTCACTGAATGTTCCACTGTTAATGTTTTTGTTTTAAATCACCTGCATATTCAGCTTGGAGGGCATAGATGTATTGGGGGTGGGGGTATTTTGCACATTAGCCGCAAAATGTATCACAGAAGGTATAAACCAAACTGTTTAGCGTCAAATAGAAAGATATTCACTTATAATTAATTCGTTTTGGTTATTCCTGTACCATAAGACTATAACAGGATACAGGTTCAAATCACAGAATATATTATAAAACATTCGACGAATACAGAATAAAAATAAATAAATAAACTCACAGATTATGAGTCATTTCTCAGATTCTCCGATAACTCCCGTGTCTGTTAAGCTTTTAGCTGTCGTTTTATGACGGTATACATAATTTACAAAGATGAAACAGAGATGGTGACAAAAACGATTTGAATCGAATGACATTCAGACAAAGGACACGATCGTGAAACGTCGCTTGGTCTGTCTTTATGGAACACACTTCAACTGAAATGACTAATTCTCCTTTACTATCGATCTTGCAGGACATACCTCCCCCCTCCCCCCCTCCCCCCCCCCCCCCCCCCCCCGAAGAATTCAGGAGAAATAAATTATACATAATCCCCTTTTATGGTTAAGTGGTCTTCCAGTCACACTTCATTTCAGGAATTCAGGAGCAATAAATTCAGACAAAAGTCTAAATTATTATTGATCTTGCAGTCACACCTTTTTCATCAGGAATTTAGGGAGCGAGACCATGTCATCTCGAGTTTGTCGATTTTTTATTTTTATTTTTACTTTTTTATAGGTAGAAAAAAAAGAATGAGAAGAAAAAATACAATGTAACTGTTGCCATTCAGCGTTCGACGTTCTTCAAAAAATGCTTCCAAAGAAACTCTGAAACGACGGGGAATCAGTCAAGACACCTCACCCCCTTTTTTTTTCCCCCCATAAAAATAGCAAAGTACATTACAGCACTGAAATAAGACGAAAGGGGATTTTTCCGTTTTCCCAAAAACGATATAGAAGCAACAAAGTACGATGGACACTCACAAACAAACATGCAATGCGGATGCCTCAACAGTACCTTCCCACACATCACACACACACAACACACACCACATCACACACACACACACACACACACACACACACACACACACACACACACACACACACACACACACACACACACACACACGCACGCACTGGGTAGAATAGCAAATGCCAGAGGAACAATACCTTGTGCCAGACTTTAGAATAGAAAGGTTTCATCACACAAAACACAACAGGAAAAACAAACAATTTGCACATATTACCCATACGAAATACAACAAAGGATAGTAGTATTACGTGTTTCCAACAAAAATAAATCGAGACTTATGGAAATAAAACTAGAGTATAAAAAAAGTATTAAGAACCCACTGAGACAACTACGGCCCCCAAAAGACTAAAAGAATAGTTATCGTTAACAAAATAAACCAAAGACAGGAGACAAGGTGGTCAGACAGAAGGGAAAAACAAACTGAACCAAATCAACCAACTATTTTCTAAAATGTCCCAAAGAGACTGGGAACAAATATAACCGATTCGTACAGATACATACAACAAAGAAGAAACAAACACAAACCTAACAAGAGAAGGGGACAACGGGTACGTGTACAAAACAACGGGTACGTGTACAAAACAATACAACTTCAAATTAAAACATAAATGGATAGACAAGAAGAAGAAGAATAAATTCAAAATCGTTCACTTACCGACATCGTGTGAAAAGGTAACATCCATCCGCATCACTAACAACAACATCGCAACCTCAGCCAGCATCCGCATCCTGGTTCTAGCTAGTATTCCGCGTAACCGTGTCCTGGGTACTGGAGTGGAAAACGTTAATAAATCCATCACTGTGCTCGCTCCTTCACCAACCGCTAATCCAACCTACACATGAAGACAGCAGCAGTCCTGAATAATGGATCCCAGAACCTGCGTGCAGTACAGATCCGCTCGTGGACACGCTTCCTGAACTTGATCACGTTCTTATCTGCAGGATTCCAAAGTGTATTCTGTTCAAGATTGGACCGAAATGACAGAGCCGCAGTTCACAGACAATTCAGAACGATATACGGGTTCTGAACACAATTTTAATTTATCGCCACAGTCGATCAATTTTTTGATCAGACTGTCGGTTTTTCTTTTAGTAACACAATTTTCTTGATTGTGTTGAAAAATTCAACAATGAAATAAAGTGAAACATTCGTCGTATTTGAAAGCAAACAAAACAAGAAGCTGTTATTTAATCGCAAAACAAGCAGCAGAAAATCGTCGTTTATCACAAAGGAACACCGTTACCTCAACGATGTCAAAATTGCTAGTAAGATCTGGTTATCGATTCCGAAATTCATCCAGAAAACGCAGACAGAACTCACTGTTGTAGCTCTAGAGGCGTCTACACAGCACACCGCCGAAGCCGATGGGCTCGCGTGTCCAGAACTCTGGCAACGAGAGAAACCGAAAGCACACACTCCACACACGAGGTGCAGGTATATTATTCCAAGGTGTATACCACTCACACAATCTAGACGGAGAAGAGCAACTCCACGTAAGTCCGTGTGTCTGCTGGAACGTGTGAATATATCCTCGCTCGATCGATACACGAATTTCCCCACTAGTCACT
>JABMCL010000578.1:147500-152500 GCA_018857735.1 Alviniconcha marisindica
GGATGGCTGCTAGCATTCTAACACCAAATCAAAAAACATCAAATGTTAAAAAGAACGTCCATTTAAGTTAAGACAAAACAGCATGCTAATTTTGGAGGTAAGCGCATTCGCCAAGCGAAAGAACAACATTTAAACAGCAGTTAAACAGTGAAAAATGAAATGTAGATGATCTGCTTGTGGTTATGGTGTCTGCGTTCCCATTGAATGAAAGAATATTGGCATCTCAATCTAAAGCCTTGGAAAAATACTCAAATATCTGTCTCGGATGTTCCAAAACAATGACTCAAATATTCTCATGAAACTGCAAACACCCAAGAGACCCAAATTTCCACATAGAAATCCGAAAATAGTTGTGAGCCCAAAACTTGAAAAATCCAAGCGACCCAAAGTTCCAGTTGAAAATTAGAAAATCTAAGTGACCCAAGGGTCCATGTGAAAATGGGAAAATCTGAGTGAACAAGTGACAATAAAATATATGCAAAGCACCAATTTCTCAGATAGTGTGAAGGGGGAAAAACCAGAGCGAAAACTTTTTTCTTCTTCAGCTTTTGCTTTTAACGTCCACAGAGACCATAAGGACTATTAAGGACGGGGAGCCCAGGACGGCCACCTCGACTTTCACACAGCTCCTGAGCTCTAAGGGTCTGAGGTCATGTTCAATGTTGCTTTACGTCCACAGAAACCATCAGGCTTATTAGAGACGGGGAGCTGAGGACGGCCACCTCGACTTTCTCACAGCTCCTGGAATACTTCAATGTTGCTTTACGTCCACAGCGACCATAAGGACTATTAGGGACGGGGAGCCCAGGACGGCCACCTCGACTTTCACACAGCTCTCCTTCGATCTGTGTTAAGTTTCTCTATTTCGCAGTATATCTCTGTAGCTGTATGGCTGGCTCTTCGTTTCTTGGTATGTAGCTTATCGATCAGGGAGGACGTTGTACCGTACAGCCTTCCATCCTGATGAAAAATTAATGAGTTTTTCCAGACAGAAGCTTTGTTGTGGATTTTCTTCATGCTGTAGCGCTTTTCTATAGCTTACTGCTACCACACACAGCTTGGGATGAATCGGTGCAGAATGGGTCTTGGAAGTTAAAGTGAAATAAATGGGGGACGGTTGATGATTTCAATTTTTCTGCAGCGCATTAGAAGCAGCGAGAATGCTTTTTCCCCCCTCTCTCTCTAAAATAAAAAAAATAAAAGTTGTTTGTTTTGGTAAGGGTCGTTGCTTTCACTTACATGAAAGGGTTGTATTTATATGCATGTGCAAGTGAGTAGCGTGCGAGAGTGTGTGTGTGTGTGTGTGTGTGTGTGTGTGTGTGTGTGTGTGTGTGTGTGTGTGTGTGTGTGTGTGTGTGTGTGTGTGTGTGTGTGTGTGTGTGTGTGTTTGTGTGTGGGGTGTGTGTGTGTGTGTGTGTGTGTGTGTGTGTGTGTGTGGAGTGTGTGTGTGTGCGTGCGTGCGTGCGTGCGTGCGTGCGTGCGTGTGTGCGTGTGTGTGTGTGTGTGTGTGTGTGTGTGTGTGTGTGTGTGTGTGTGTGTGTGTGTGTCTGTCTGTCTGTGTCTGTCTGTGTCTGTGTCTTTGTGTCTGTGTGCGGCTGAATTCTGAACGTGGGCAATCAGACTTATTTCAGATTCCTACTTCCCATGCAGCCAGCCCACACCACAGACGATGACTGTACCGGCTCGCTCTCTCTGAGGCCTTTCGTACAGACGTAGGATAAAGCAACGACTGTATTAATTGGTACAGGGCAGTGGTCGCAGCGTGCACAGCCTGACTAATTGTGTGTGTTTCGGAACTAAGCTTCAGTACACTGTTCTGCTCCAGTCAGCAATAGTCACTCACTCCTTTCTCAGTCCGACGCTGTCTTGCCATCATGACCTTCTGCGGTGGAATTCATTGAACTCAAAAAGTTAGCTTCACCCCCCCCCCCCCCCCCCCCCCCCCCCCCGACCCCCCCCCTCCCCCCACCCCCCCCCCCATCCCCCACCCGCACTGCTGCAGAGAATCTTGAGCTCTCTGTAAGCTATGATCCACTTTCAGTCACTGTCATATGACTACACGATGTACGATCAGTTGCTATGGGAAACGGTAGACCGTGATGTCATCATTATTATTATTATCACTCTTTCGGAGCTAGGACGAAAAAGAACAAAAGCTGTAAAATCATTATTTTTGAATAAGACAAGTTTGAAACCTGCCGCACACGATCAGTCGATCGACGGTAACATTCACGGTTTGTGGTTTTCGGGCATTTGCAACTGATCCTGCATCATGCAGTCATTCGACCGTGATCGAAAGTAGCTCACAGCTTTAAATAACGTTCAGGTAAAAAAAAAAAAAAGTAATTTTTTAATTTTTTAAATGGTCCAGGTCAGACAAGGGCTTTAACAGCTTCGCCTACTGCCAGGAATTCTGTCTTTCGATTTCTGTTTTCCCGGTACATTCAACTTCATTTATTTCCACTCCTCTTCTCACACAACTCGTGTCGTAAACAACGAATCAGGTCTTAGCCCTTTCCTTGTCCTTTTCAGGCGGGAATAGCTCAGTTGGTAGAGTCGTCGGGGATAGTTCAACTGGTAGAGTTGGCGGGGATAGCTCAGCTGTTTGAGTTGTCGGGGATAGCTCAATGGGTATAGTTTGCGAGGATAGCTCAACTAGTAGATTTGGCGGGGATAAATCAGTCAGTAGAATAGGCGGTCATAGCCTCCGTTGGTAGAGTTGGCGGGGATAGCTGTGTTGGTAGAGTTGGCGGTCATAGCCTCTGTTGGCAGAGTCGGCGGGGATAGCTGTGTTGGTGGAGTTGGCGGTCATAGCCTCCGTTGGTAGAGTTGGCGGTCATAGCCTCCGTTGGTAGAGTTGGCGGGGATAGCTGTGTTGGTAGAGTTGGCGGGGATAGCTCCGTTGGTAGAGTCGGCGGGAACAGCTCCGTTGGTAGAGTCGGCGGGGATAGCTCAGTTGGTAGAGTCGGCGGGGATAGCTCAGTTGGTAGAGTCGGCGGGAATAGCTCCGTTGGTAGAGTTGGCGGGAATAGCTCCGTTGGTAGAGTCGGCCGGGATAGCTCCGTTGGTAGAGTCGGCCGGGATATCTCCGTTGGTAGAGTTGGCGGGGATAGCTCAGTTGGTAGAGTCGGCGGGAATAGCTCCGTTGGTAGAGTCGGCAGGAATAGCTCCGTTGGTAGAGTCGGCCGGGATATCTCCGTTGGTAGAGTTGGCGGGGATAGCTCAGTTGGTAGAGTCGGCGGGAATAGCTCCGTTGGTAGAGTCGGCGGGAATAGCTCCGTTGGTAGAGTCGGCCGGGATAGCTCCGTTGGTAGAGTTGGCTGGGATAGCTCCGTTGGTAGAGTCGGCCGGGATAGCTCCGTTGGTAGAGTCGGCCGGGATAGCTCTATTGGTAGAGTAGGAGGGAATAGCTCCGTTAGTAGAGTTGGAGGGGATAGCTCATTAGATAGAGTCGGCGGGAATAGCTCCGTTGATAGAGTCGGCCGGGATAGTTCCGTTGGTAGAGTCGGCTGGGATAGCTCCGTTGGTAGAGTAGGCGGGGATAGCTCCGTTAGTAGAGTAGGAGGGGGTAGCTCATTTGATAGAGTCGGCGGGAATAGCTCCATCGGTAGAGTCGGCCGGGATAGTTCCGTTGGTAGAGTCGGCCGGGATAGCTCCGTTGGTAGAGTAGGCGGGGATAGCTCCATTGGTAGAGTCGGCCGGGATAGCTCCACTGGTAGAGTCGGCCGGGATAGCTCCGTTGGTCGAGTGTTCCACTGAAAAGTCAGGCGCAATACTGGCGCAGGTTTGATCGAGTCTCCGGTGCGGCAAGGGACTTTCCCCTCAGAATCAGCTTGCATTGCAGACTCTCTTGCGGTGTCCGTACAGCCCCCTTGTGCAATCCCATGCATCAACGTCCGCGCGCACGTTAAAAATCCCAAACACTGGCAGCCATACTATTGTCTGGACACACGAAAATACTACACACGCTGACAGGAATGGGTAGAGCTGCTTTTGCGGCTGCTGTTCTTCAACCAGGTAACACGACATACATTTCCCGCAAGGGACAATGAAATACGTCATTAAAAATATATAAAAAATAAGCCATCCATGATGATCTCTCTCTCTCTCTCTCTCTCTCTCTCTCTCTCTCTCTCTCTCTCTCTCTCTCTCTCTCCTTGTCTATGTCTCTGTCTTTCTCTTTCTTTGTCCTTGTCTCTGTCTATCTCTCTGTCTCTATCTCTCTCTGTTTCTCTCTGTCTCTCTGTCTCTGTCTGCCTGACTATCTCTGCCTGTGAGACGTCGTGAGACGTTCTGCTCGCATTTAGAATAAGAAGGCCTAACGTGGCTTGGTGTTTTCCGCCCAGTCAACCAGTACTGTTACATCAGGATGACCCAAGTGTGGACTTTTCATGCAAAATGTAGAGAAGCAAAGTTGAACGAAATGTATCGTTCTTCCAAGCACTGGACAAGAACACAACAGCTACCCTCATCTCATTTTTCATCGTTTTTAACCCTTTAACTGTTGTTTTCGCGTCGTTTTGTGGCTTGACAAAGGGGATTACCCCGAAAATTTGCAGATTGTGTGTATATCTCATAATAAATAAGCGTTCTTTTGAACCGTTTGTGTGTTTGGATCTTGTTTTAGAATGCTAGCAGTCATTCTTGCTTCAGATTTTTTTTGTACCTTACCGGTTGGCCGAATCCCTCTTCAAGACCTTGGTGTTGTGGCTGCTGCTGTTGTTGAAGATATTGCATCAGCAGCACAACCCTAGCCTTCGGCAAGGGGTTCGGTTGTGTTGCTTAATGTCCTCGGATGTCGGTTGACATATTAGGGACAAGCTGAGACCAATGCCGAAGCATGGTTCAATATTGCTTTACGTCCACGGAAACCATAAAGCTCGTTAAGACGGATAGCCCAGGACGGCAGCCTCGACTCTCACACAGCCGCTGAACTATGACGACAAGGGGAAGGGTTAGCTCCAATTTAAGGCATTTTCTTTCGCCTTGACCTAACCGTC
>JABMCL010000578.1:157500-162500 GCA_018857735.1 Alviniconcha marisindica
AAACTTTATGATTAGAAAAAAGAAAAAGAAAAAGAAAAAAGTTCTCTAAGATCAGTAAACCACTGTCAACACTAAAGTAGGGATTCCGATCGTGATTTCAATCCTTTTAACGTCACTTCCGGTAATCGGTTCTCTCCCTTCTTAACTTCCGTCCACCTGTCAGAGAATCATTGGTTCCAATTGATGTAGGATGCCTGGGAAGCTCCAGGAAAAGAGAAACATCATCAATTGTGCCTGAAGCCATAAAGTTGCCCTGTGTCCCTTTTCGCCTGTCACACACACAGATAGCGGAGATAGCTCCCCCAGGTTGGCCCCAGGGGGCCCAAACCCCGGGACTTTGTTTTTTAGGGAAAGGCCCCAAAAGGGTTCCCGAAGATCCCGGAAAAGGGAGCAGCTGGGCGAAATTTTCCCCCCTACGAGGGTCAGCTTGTGTTCTGGCTCTTATTTCGGTTAACCGTTTCACCCTTGTGTCACCGAAGTTGCATGTTAAAGATCCCGGTCATATCTTATGCCAAAAGTGCAGAGTTCAGGAGCTGTGCGAAAGTCGAGGTGGCCGTCCTGGGCTCCCCGTCCTAATGAGCCTTACGGTTTCTGTGGACATAAAGCAACATTGAACCATGCTTACGCAATGGTCACAGTTTTTCCCTGACATGTCAACTGACATCTGAGGACATTAAGCAAAACTACCTACCTACCTACCATTTACAATCACGTTCGACGAAAGCGCAGTGAATCTGCCCCGAGAGCAGAAAGCAACGCCGCATAAAAGCAATCAGCAACAACAACAAGAACAACACAGAAAAGCATAAAGATAAGAATTCGGCACATCAGCCAGGTGAGTAAACGAAACTCGAATTCTTCACGATTGAAATGTATGGTTCTTTATGGATGATTAAGACTTGATAAAGCATAATACTTGTCACACATCCATCGCATTAAGTTTTATGTGAATTATTTTCACATGAGACCATGCGAGCGAATGAAAATATTTTTGAAACGCCTTCAGGGCCTTGGGGGAAAAAAAGAGAGGAAAAAAGCTGAGGCAAAGTTGACTGCTAGCGTTCTAAAATAAGATTAAAACACACGGAATCTTAAAAGGAACGCTGATTTTAATCAGGCAGCCCAAGAAATTAGCATATTTTCAGGGATAAGTCCTTTCACCACACACACACACACACGCACACGCACTCACACGCACGCACGCACGCACGCACGCACACACATGCACACGCACACGCACACGCCCGCACGCACGCACGCACACACGCTCACACACACACACACACACACACACACACACACACACACACACACACACACACACACATCATGCACACACACACACACACACACACACACACACACACCACACACACACCACACCACACGACACACACGCACACACACGCACGCACACACACACAACACACACACACACACACACACACACACACACACACACACACTAACACACACACACACACACACACACACACACACACACACACACACACACACACACATACTAACACACGCACAGAGAGAGAGAGAGAGAGAGAGAGAGAGAGAGAGAGAGAGAGAGAGAGAGAGAGAGAGAGAGAGAGAGAGAGAGAGAGAGAGAGACTAACACACAGACTAACACACACACGACTCAACAACAACAGCAACAATAGAAAAACCACGTTGAGCCCGGGATGAACTAGCTACAGGATGGAACCCTGAACCCTCTGACGCTGTACGGGCGAAACACCAGTCGATACCAGTCAGGCTGTGAACCCCCTCCCCCTACCCCCTCTCCCCCTTCTCCCTCCTTCCCCTCTGCTCCCCCACCCCACCCCACCCCTCCACCCCCCACCTCGCGCCATTCCCACACACCCCACACTCCCCCGTCTCAAGAACCACTTAGTTCGCATGCTGACTGTCTCACTCAACACCTGACACAAATAATCCTCTATGAAGCTGTCATAAAGACCACCCTTTGATCTCACGAATCGTGGTTAATGAACGAAACTCACGCTACCGGTATAACTGCCGCTGTATCCATTACAGCAGTCCGCGGCCTTATCGCTGCGCTTTCTTGGAGCTCTGGGATTATATAGTCTGGCCGGTCAGCGACCAAGGTTTTCTCCTGTCTCTTTGCATTCAGTTGTGCAATATCAGGACGTGCATCAGAGATTGGTATTACAGTGTCTCCTGCGTGTGTCTGTAACTGCTGTATGGGAAGCGTTTTAATTATGAATGGGTGTGCATGTGTCGCGTGATGTCTCTAGTTTACTGGGATCTGAAACAGTTGGGATTCGTGATATAGTTTCTTTGTCACGATTGTCAGTATCATGACAAGGAGCATAGAGATAAATAGGTAATCACGAACCAACAACAACAGCTGCAACAACAACGACAGCAAAAGCAGCAACGACAAACTCGGTCTGTCTGTCTGTGTGTCTGCCTGCCTGTCTGTCTGTCTGTCTCTGTCTGTCTGTCTGTCTGTCTGTCTGTCTGTCTGTCTGTCTCTCTCTCTCTCTCTCTCTCTCTCTCTCTCACACACACACACACACACACACACACACACACACACACACAGAGGCACACGCACACACCCACACAGAGGCACAGACACACACACAGACACACACACACGCACGCATGCACGCACGCATGCACGCACGCACGCACACACACACACACACACACACACACACACACACACACACACACACACACAATCGAAATCCCTCTCCTCCACATGCATTCTTCTACTAAGTACATACACATACACACGCGCGCGCACGCACACACACACACACACACACACACACACACACACACCACACACACACACACCACCACCACCACCACACAACAACAACAAACAACAACAACAATGACGACAACAACGACAACAACACAAAACCAAAACAACAGCAACAACGAAAGAATGCCCGATGAACTGCGATCGAGTCCAGTCAGACACTAACAACGACAATCTTTCGATCCAGAACCAGGTAAAGAGTAAAAGAGGTTGTTTTTATCAAGTTGTACTCGTGTCCTTGACCTGCTGGTGCGCGCGCAGCGGAAGCTTCTCGTGCCGTGACGTAGATGAGCGTGTCGCACGTGGCTGTCTCGCTGTACCGTCTAGGCGCTGTCATCAGATTCCGCTACTGGACTCCAGCTGCCTTAGCGTTTCCCTCGTCCTTCGATCGCCGGCCTACGCTAGCCCTGCTTGTATATATCATTGGCGCGAGCTGCCACAAGTATCATTTTTGTCGCGGCAAACACGTCTTTTGTCGCGACAAAAGTATGCTTGTCGAGACAAAACTTTTGTCGCGACAAATACGTATTTGTCGCGACAAACATAATTTTGGCGCGACAAGCATATTTTTGTCGCGGCAAAAGACGTGTTTTGCCGTGACAAACACATATTTGTCGCGACAAACACGTGTTTGTCTCGACAAAACTTTTGTCGCGACAGAAATGATACTTGTGGCAGCTCCCGCCAATGATACTTGCAGACACAGACCGGAATGCTGTAGGCTCCGATACAGGCTATTTCTTTCGCGAACAAAGGCCGAGATAATTATCAGCGCTTCAAAGAGGTAGTCAGATAACACGGCAACCAGAATCAACAAACAGGGGAGTTAATTAGCGCTCGAAATACGTAACACAAGTACAACAACAAAGACCTGAGTCGCCTACGGTAACTCTCACCTGGCATGCGTGTAAATACAAGGTACGTCAACTCCGCCAGAGGTACATCCCTGGCTGTACTTCTGGTGGAGTTTATGTACCTTGTGTTTACACGCATGCCAGGAGAGTTACTGGGATGTACTTCTGGTGGAGTTGATGTACCTTGTATTTACACGCGTGCCAGGTGAGTTTCTGGGATGTACCCCTGGTGCAGTTTATGTTCCTTGTATTTACACGCATGCCAGGAGAGTTACTGGGATGTACCCCTGGTGCAGTTTATGTACCTTGCATTTACACGCATGCCAGATGAGTTACATTTCTGGGATGTACTTCTGGTGGAGTTTATGTCCCTTGCATTTACACGCATGCTAGGTGAATTACCGTAGGCGACTCAGGTCTTTGTTGTTGTACTGTGTTACGTATTTCGAGTGTTGATTAACTCCCCTGTTTGTTGATTCTGCACGAGCGCTCTGGGTCTCGTTCTGTTTCAGCTCGAGACCTGAATCGCCTACGCTAACTCTTACTTGGCATGCGAATAAATACAATGTAAATACAGGGTAACTATCACCTGGTATGCGAATAAATACAAGGTAACTACAAGGTAACTCTCACCTGGCATGCGAATAAATACAAGGTAACTCACACATGGCATGTGAATAAATACAAGGTAAATACAAGGTAACTCGCACCAGGCATGCGAATAAACACAAGGTAAATACAAGGTAACTCACCTGGCATGCGAATAAACACAAGGTTAATACAAGGTAACTCTCACCGGGCATGCGAATAAACACAAGGTAACTTTCACCTGGCATGCGAATAAACACAAGGTGAATACAAGGTAATTGTCACATGGCATGAGAATAAATACAAGGTAAATACAAGGTAACTCTCACCTGGCATGAGAATAAACACAAGGTAAATACAAGGTAACTCTCACTTGGCATGAGTATAAACACAAGGTAAATACAAGGTAAGTCTCATATGGCATGAGAATAAACACAAGGTAAATACAAGGTAACTCTCACCGGGCATGTGAAATACAAGGTTACTCACCTGGCATGCGAAAAAATGCAAGGTAAATACAAGGTAACTCACACTTGGCATGTGAAATACAAGGTAAATACAAGGTAACTCTCACCTGGTATGCGAAAAAATACAAGGTAACTCTCATCTGGCATGCGAATACACGGTAAATACAAGGTAATTGTCACATGGCATGAGAATAAATACAAGGTAAATACAAGGTAACTCTCACCTGGCATGAGAATAAACACAAGGTAAATACAAGGTAACTCTCACTTGGCATGAGAATA
>JABMCL010000578.1:170000-190000 GCA_018857735.1 Alviniconcha marisindica
GGCGGGTTGTGTGTGGTGGGTGGGGTGTTTTGTGTGTGTTTGTTTGTGTTTTGTGTGTTTGTGTTGTGTTTTGTTTTTTTTGGGGGTGTTTTGGTGTTTTTTTGTGTGTGGGGGTGTTTTTTTTGTGTGTTTTGTGTGTGGTGTGTGTGTGGGTTGTTTTTTGGTGTGTTTGTGGCGGCGTCGTGCGTGCTGCGTGGGGTGCGTGCGTGCGTGCGTGCGTGTGTGTTTGTGTGTATGTGTGTTTGTTTGTGCGCGCCCCGCGCGCGGTGTGTGTGTGTTTTGGGGTGTGTGTGTGGTTTTAGGGGTGGGGGGGTGGGGGGGGGGGGGGGGGGGGGGACAGTTTAACAGAGGACGGAAACACAACCTTGGGTCAATTTTAAAACCCCCAGCTGTCCCTCCCATCTCCCCCCCAACCCCCCCTCCTCCCCCCCCCCTCCTCCCTCCTCCCCCAAACCCCCCCCCCTCCCGCAAAAACACCCACACACCACCACACACACACCACCCCAACCACAACCCCCCTTCCCCCTCGGCTCACCCCTCCGGAACCCTAACGGAAAATACATAATCCGAAACTTTTTTAAAACCTAAATGACCGTAAAAACCCCCCTTCGCTCCGGAAAAAAAAACCCCAACCTTTTTTTTCGGCCCAGGGGGGCGCCATCGGCCCGCGGGGCCCCAAAAGGTGTACACCTACCCTTCACCTGACCGAAGTGTGACTAACCCAGGGGCTCGCCGGATTTCTCTCACCCTGCTTGTTTGCTCAACGGTGACCCGGGGGTGAGCCACACAAGCCATCATTGGGGGGTCTAATGGGAGAGCAAACAATCGGGTCGAGAATACCCCAAACAAAACTTTCCCCCCTGGAGCACATCCCGCTAGTCAATGCCTTGCTTGTACGTGGGGATTGTGTGTGGTGTGTTTTTGGGGTGTTGGGGGGTTTTGGTTTTGGTTTGGGTTGTTGGGTGGCCTTTAAAAATTTTTTATTTATTGAAATTTTGGGTTTTAAAAAAGTGGGGTTTTCTTCTTCTTCCCTTTTTCTCTTCTGGGGGACGTTAAATTTTCTTAAGTGTCCTGAAAATGAGGATTTTGCTTTTAAACCTAGTCTTAATTTCCCTTTCCGTAAGTCCCCGGGTTTAGGACACGAGCTTTTTACCGTTTTTTTTTTGGAAAAGGTTTTGGGGTTTTTGTGAGCACTTTTCCCGGGGTGGGGGTTTGATTGGGGCACCGGGGGAAGGGGGGGGGGGGGGGGAGGGGGGGGGGGGGGGGTTGGGGGGGGGGGGGGGGGGGGGGGGGGGTGGGTGGGTTGGGGGGTGGGGAGGGGGTGTGAGGGGGGGGGGTCCTTTTGTGTTAAATACTCGACCCGTATTGGGGGGTTTCCCATGGAAAACCTTTTTTTTTCCTTGCTTGTTTCCCCTTTTGCCCGTTTCCCTTTTTTTCCCCCTCATCTTCATCATCTCATTTATATTTCCCCTCCTTTAACACTGGGGTTTTAATGTGAAAAAAGAAAAAAAAATAAACACACACACACCCCACACCCCACCCACCCCACCCCCCACCACCCCCAAAACCCCAAAACCCCCACACATCAAAACAAAAACAACGAAACCCGACAGACAGACAAAAGACAGACGAAAAGCAAACAGACACACCACACCCCCCACCACACACACCCCAAACCACACCCACCACACACAAACACACACACACCCCAACCCACAACCCCCAAAACAACCCCACACAACAAAAAAACAACCAACCACCAAAAACAACCCCCCACACCACCACCACCACCCCAAAAAACCACACACCCCCCCAAAACCCCCACAAATGGAAAAAAAAAAGAATTTGAAAAGAGAAAAAAAAGAGAGGAGAGAGAGAAAAGAGGAGGAAAAAGAAGAAGAAGAAGAGAGAAAAGGAAAAAAGAGAAGCTTTGAAACTCAAACTTTAAATTTTTCAAGTTTTTAGCGTTAGGGCCCTTTGGCCTTTCTAACAGCCGTCCTTTTCTATCTAGAGAAGGGGAGAGAGGAAAAGAGAGGAGAGGGGAGAGAGAGAGAGGAAAAGAGAGGGGGAGAGGAAAAGAGAGAGAGAGAAGCCGACAACAGACAGACCGACAGACGCAGAACGAAAAAGACAGACGACCCGACAAAACCAGAGGCAAGAAAGGGAAATTTATCTGCTTTTACCATTACTTTATTATTTTGCTGTTTGGGTTTGCGTTGTTGTTGCACTCATTGTTTTTGCACCCCGAACCCCAAAAAGGCCCTTCTGTTAGATATAATTATTTAAAAGAACTAACATTCTCAGACAACGTTTTTCTATTTCTTTCTTCTTCTCTTTCTAGCATATATTACAGTTCACAATAACGATTTAGTAAAAGAAGCATTTTATTTTACAACGCCCTGTCGAATTGAGAAAACGAGTTCTGTTAGTAACGATTAGCAGAACCGGATGTACAGCACACCATCGCGTGACGTACGTAGCTCGCCTGCGGTCTCTTTGATGTAGTTTGACTTTGAACTGCGACGCAACGGGTACTGTTCTCGCGCTCGCAGGGTCAATAGGAGTATCAAACGACGCGTTTTAAAGCAAATTCCTTGCACTGTAAATGTTTATTTTGCTTCTTCTACGGGATGAACAACAGCAGACAGTTTTTTTTGAAAGGCGTGCTGTTTCCAGGGCCCTTTCTCGTGAGTCAATATTATAGCCAAGTGATTGCAGAAGTAGGTGACTGTGTCGGACACAGATGTTTGGCTCAGATGTCAGCGACCAGCAAAGTTTACATTCCGGAAATACTGCGGCACGTACGTATAAGTTAATTAACCGTCGTCAGACGCTGTATCCCCAAAAGGTTTCTGGAAGCAGCTCTAACTGTTTGTTGGTGTTAGTTCACGGCGGAAAACAGAGTCCGCGTGTACGCGCACACGGCATACGCACGCACATACACTCGCATGCTTGCACACGCATACACACGCGAACCACATTTACACGGCACACACACAAAAAACACAAAAACACACACACCCCCACCTCCCCCACACCCACCCCACTCTCACACACACACCCCACACACACAACACACACACACACACACACAACACACACACCCCAACACACACACACACACAACACACACAAACCACACAAACACACACACACACACCACACACACCCCACACAAACACCACACACACACACACACACACACACACAACACACACACACACACACACACACACACAACCACACACACACAAACACAAACATTTACACAAACAAAACACACAAACCTGGCGGGACCCAAAAAGGGGGAGGGGCAAAAACAAACAAACTAAAAAACCAACAACAAAAAAAGGAAAAAAAAAAAAAGAGAGAGAGAGAGAAAAAAAGAAAAGCAAAAAGCAAAAATATTGACAGACAATGCAAAACACGCGCACCGCACGTACAGGACAGATCCCCTATCAAGCCAGAAACAAACGGGAGCGATTTAAGGAAAGCGGTTTTAGTGTCCAGCCAACCATTCAGGGCGACACGAGCAAACAGACAGGGTCCAAACAACGATGATAGCAATGGAATTGATTAATTTTCAGCTGTAGAATTAGTTTGTGGGGAATAACCGGCGTTCTGTTTCGTCTGATTAAAATCACCGTTCCTCTTAATCATTTTGTTTTGATCTTGTTTCAGAGTTTGGCGGTCGACTTTGCTTCACTTTTCCCAAGAGAGAGGGAGAGAGAGAGAGAGAGAGAGAGAGAGGAGAGAGAGAGAGAGAGAGAGAGAGAGAGAGAGGGGAGAGAGAGAGAGAGAGAGAGAGAGAGAGACACACACACACACACACACACACACAGAGATAGACAGACAGACACAGACACAGAGACACAGATACCAGAGAGATGCACCACCCACCAACACCGACCCCCCCCCACCCCCCCCACCCACACCCCACACACCACACACACACAACACACACACACACACACACACACACACACACACACACCCCCACACAACACAACACAACACAAACACACACCAAAACACACACACACACACACACAACACCCCCCCAACACCCCCCCACCCCCCACCCCCAAAAAACTCTCTCTCACTCACACACACACACACACACCACACAACACAACACACACACACAACACAAACAACAAAACACACACACACAAAATAACACACGGGAAAAGAACGACACAAAAGCACATACACAATTCCCCACACACACACACACCCCACACTCACACACGCACACACATATAACCCTCCCCCCCCCCCCCCCGCCACACCCCCCTCCCAGCACACGCGGCGCAGCAAAATCAAGCGGAATGAGGGACACTATTTAATACGCACCTCTAAGCTTCCGGTCCCTAGAGATCCCCAACCTAGAAGTGTGTGAAATCGGCTACGGTCAATACAGCGTGCAGCACTCTCCAACTTTGAGTGGAATGAAGTCCTGGGAGATTTCAGAAGATGGAACCAACGCCGCAAAATGCTCTTAGCTGACCGCCACAAATCAGCCGACCATACTGAGGCTATTTGCATCGAGGTTTTGCGGTAAAAAGTTTCGGAAATTTTCTTCTCACTTCGCTAATGGCGACGGTTGGCCTTTGCTTGGAAGACAGCGTACAGACGTAACGCTATGTGGAATGAGTAAATGAATCATGCTCCGTGTTGGTGTGTGGTAGGCCTGTACTTGAGGTTGTGTTGATGACAGATACAGGCACAGGCACAGACAGACAGACAGACAGACAGACACATACACACACACACACACACACACACACACACACACACACACACACACACACACACACACACACCACACAAACTAAAACACACACACACACCCCACAACAAACACACACACACCACACACACACACACACACACACAACACACACACACACACACACACACACACACACACACACACACCCCACACACACAACACACACCACACACACCCCAACGCAAGCACGCACGCACGCACTCACGCAAACACACACACAAGCGCAGGCACGCACGCACGCATGGACGCACACACAAAACACACACACACGCACGCACGCACGCACGCACGCACGCACGCACGCCCCACACACACACACACACACACACACACACACACACCACACACACACGCATTCTCTGTTTCAGTTTCTGTTTCTGTTTCTGTGTCTCTGTCTTTGTCTCTGTCTCTGTGTGTCTCTGTCTCTCTCTGTCGCTGTCGCTGTCTCTTTGTCTCTCTGTCTTTGTCTCCCTGTCTGTCTGTCTCTCAAACACACACACACACACACACACACACACACACACACACACACACACACACGCACGCACGCACGCACGAGCACGCACGCACCGCACGCACGCACGCACAGCAACCACCCAAACACACAACACACGCCACGCACGCACGACACGCCACACCCCACGCACGCACACACACACACACACACACACATACACACACACACACACACACACATACACACACACACACACACACACACACACACACACACACACACACACACACACACACATCACTGATATGCCCGTGAGTGCGGCTATTACATGCTTGTTTGCGTAACGATCGGAACATGTTGCAATTTCAGCCAAAAACTAGATCTAGAAGATAGAGGATAATAGCAGAGCTAAATCTACCTTTGAAACTAATGCCAAGGGGTTTGAAAAAAGACCAGAAGATATAACCGAACAGCACGTGCTAGATTTGAA
Source organism: Alviniconcha marisindica (assembly GCA_018857735.1). NCBI lineage: Eukaryota > Metazoa > Mollusca > Gastropoda > Provannidae > Alviniconcha > Alviniconcha marisindica. Next base: position 175,743 of record JABMCL010000578.1, read on the forward strand.
AGCAAATGCTATTTATTAATGCAGGCAGAATGATTTCATTTGATCTTCCGGCCGAGGGAAAATCTCTGGGGTAAGCAAAAATCTAGAATGAAATATGGCGCGAATGGCGCATATGTCTCTATTGATTTAAAAAAAAAAAAAAAAAAAAAAGTTCAACTAGCCTGACATGCGCAATCGTTTTGACATTTCCGGCTGAGCAAAACCATTGTATGTCGACTCGTTCTCGCGAATGTAATGCTATAAGCAGGCATCATTCAGGCGGCACTGAACACGCCTCAAAAATGGCGCTTTAATCATTATAGTCCCCTTCCCCCCGCCCCCTCCCCCGCCCCCCATACCCGCCTCCTCTCCACACACCCTTCCTATCCGCTCCAGTACCCCCCCCTCCCCCCAACTCACCCAACCGCACCCCTCACCCCCCCGTCCCTCTCTGCCTAACCCACCCATTCTCAGACCAGAGTGAAGTCATGGAATCGTGGTAAAATGATTACACAGCAAATCTTCCGAACTGAAAAGCATATTTATTCACAAAGACAGTAATTTTTGTATTCTTTTGGCTGTCATCGCCTCTTGGACTTTTGTTTTTGTTTTTGTTTTTGTTGTCCCCTTCTTTTTCTGGTTTTTGTTGTTCGGTGTGTGTGTGTGTGTGTGTGTGTGTGTGTGTGTGTGTGTGTGTGTGTGTGTGTGTGTGTGTGTGTTTGTGTGTTTGTGTTTGTGTGTGTGTGTGTGTGAGTGTGTGTGAGTGTGTGTGTGTGTGTGTGTGTGTGTGTGTGTGTGTGTGTGTGTTGTGTGTGTGTGTGTGTGTGTGTGTGTGTGTGTGTGTGTGTGTGTGTGTGTGTGTGTGTGTGAGTTTAGGGGAAGGGGAGGGGGAGAAGGAGGAAGCAGGGGGCGGAGAAAAGGATTGAGTTTTGGAAGAACCTCTTCGCATTGATAGTGTTGCCGTTAGCAAAAAAAGGGCATATCATTTCTGCCGAAGTGGTTCTGATGCCAGAATCACTTGAGAGAGAGAGAGAGAGAGAGAGAGAGAGAGAGAGAGAGAGAGAGAGAGAGAGAGAGAGAGAGAGAGAGAGAGAGAGATGTCTTGGGCACATACATGTTACGAAGAAAGCCAACCGGAAAATGCGATTATTGTTTCCATTTTTCCATTGAAAATGTTGTATAAGAAACTTTTTCCTCTTCTTCCATCCTCCTTCCCCTCTTTTGTTCTTTCTGTCTTTTTTTCTTTTTCTTGTCTTTTATTCATTTTTTTCTCTTTTTTTGTTTTTGTTTTCTTTTTCTGTCGTTTTTTCTCTCTTTTCTTTTTCTCCTTTCTTAGCACGGATCGTTCCTTTCGCAGTTAACAAAGACAATTAAGAAGAAAGAGTCTTCTGGTTTGCAGAATCCCCCTAGAGGAAGGGGTCAGATGTTCGTTCTCATCCATTACACGCTGAGTTTTTCACCCACAGTATTTTCTTGCTTTTTTTCTTCTTCTTCTGCATTGAAAGCTTTGGCCGATTTGAAGTTATTTGATTTTCGAACGTATCCCCAGGTAACATCTGACCTCGAAAACTCACACCCACACACACACACACACACACACACACACACACACACACACACACATACACACACGCACGCACCCACACACATGCACGCTTGCACGCCCGCACGCATATGCACGCGCCCGCGCGCGTGCGCCCGCACACACACACGCACACACACACGCACACGCACACACATACAAACGCACACATGCACACACATACACACACACACACACACACACACCAAGGACAAATTTGATTTCTAAACATATCCCCAGCGCACATATGACGAGACTCAATCCTATAATTCATCTGTTCTATCCTCACTATCCTGTTCTGTCCTTTACCCCCTCCCCCCATCCCCAACCACCCCTCCGCCCCCCATCCTCAAAATCCCCCCCCTCCCCCCCCCCCCTCCCCCCCCCCCCCCCATCGCCCTCCACACACCCCACCCCTGCTCTCCACTACTGCCCATTTTGTTCCAACAAGATAGCCAGCGTAGGAATCCTTTCTAAGTCTGGAATAATTCGCTGTGAAATCACTCCTGTCTGCCTTGTCGCCCGTGAGTCGGCGAAAGGGATTATGGGTCCACAATGGCGGCGGTCCCGAGCGAGGCTCGTGATCTTGTTGTCACTTGCACGGGGCTCGCACGCGATCACTTGTCAATTTCCCTGTCATACGTAATGCTGCTGACGTAGCCAGCAGTTGGTGGTTTCCTTACAAGTGCGTTAGCGATCGTAATCTCGCTGGCAGTTTCTGTCTGTGTTCTGATCAGAAACACTACGGGAGAGAGAGAGAGAGAGAGAGAGAGAGAGAGAGAGAGAGAGAGAGAGAGAGAGAGAGAGAGAGAGAGAGACAGACAGACAGACAGGACAGACAGACAGACAGACAGAGACAGAGGGGAGGGGAGCGAGGGTAGCAATGAATGTAGATTTAAACAGGGTAAACAACAAAATATCAATCACATTTTTTAATCACGCAACAAGAAGAGCAAAATCAATGGACGATGACTGATGAATTGTACGATGAATGAGTACAATTTTGTTTAAACCAGTGGAAATACTTTGAAAATGACAGTGCACAGATAAGACGCATAGAACATACAGCAATGCATAAATAGTGATCATGATACTTGCAAATACATATTTATGAATCACGAAGACATATTATGGGCCAGTGGTACTAGAAGAGTATGCAGATCATAAATGGCAGGAGGTTACAGTAAGGTCACACTACTACTACTACTGCTACCACCACCACCACCACCACCACCACCACCACCACCACTACTACACCTACCACCACCACCACCACCACCACTGCTACTACTCGCTACCACCTCTACCACCACCACCACCACCACCACCACTACTACTACTGCTACCACACTACCACCACCACCACCACTCACCACACTACTACTGCTACCACCACTACCACCACCACCACCACCACCACCACCACTACTACTACTGCTACCACCACCACCACACCACCACCACTACTACTACTGCTACCACCACTACCACCACCACCACCACCACTACTACTACTACCACCACGGCCACCACCACCACCACTACTACTACTACTACTACTACTACTACCACCACCACGGCCACCACCACCACCACTACTACTACTACTACTACTGTACGTTTATCATGCGCTCATCAACGGCCTGAGCGCTCACATGATACATATTAACCTAAATACGATATTTTATACACAGGCAGAGCTCAGTCCCACCAAAACTACTCAGTTACATAAAGTATTATATGGACACACACACACACACACAACACACACACACACAACACACACACACACACACACACACACACACACACACACACACACACACACACACCACAGCGAACAACCGCGCCTACGACATATCATTTTTTGTCCGTGTGTGTGTGTGTGTGTGTGTGTGTGTGTGTGTGTGTGTGTGTGTGTGTGTGTGTGTGTGTGTGTGTGTGTGTGTGCGTGCGTGGTGCTGTGCGTGCGTGCGTGCGTGTTTGTGCGTACGTGCATGCGTGAGTGTGTGTGTGTGTGTGTGTGTGTGTGTGTGTGTGTGTGTGTGTGTGTGTGTGCGTGTGTGCGCGTGTGTGCGCGTGTGTGCGCGTGTGTGTGCGAGTGTGTGCGTGCGTGTGTGTGCGTGTGTGTGCGTGTGCGTACGTATGTGCGTGTTGCTGTTTTTGCTGTTGCTGTTGTTGTCGTTGTTGAAGTTTCAGCAAATGTTTTTCTTGCGTTTCTGAAAGAAATCTTTAGTCTGCCTTTTCTCATAAACACTTCCCAAGATCCTGCGACATTCGCTAGGTTTACAGTTCTTTTTGCGTGCGCCTTGAGCATCACCTTCAATGGCCTATTGATCACAGCTTGTCATAATGCGAGTCACAGTGACATGAGGCCGGCGGACGGATGTTACACAACCTGGGTATAGGCCTTTGTCTCGCATCTCTCCTCCCAACTTCATCAACAAGCGCATGAAAATGTTCAAGAGGGCTATCGTCACAATACGTATTTACATTCGTCAATCAGCTAAATTACTGTGTACATTTGCATCAAGTAATTAATTATCGTATATGCAATTAAGATCCTTGCAGGCAATTTGAAGGTACTTTTTGTGGTGAGTTAAAAACAAAAACAAAAAACATTCAGATAATGAGTTTTGTAGGCTGTAAGTAGGCTGTAAGTATTATTTTTTTTATTTTTTTTAACGTCCGGTCAACCGGGACTGTTATATGAGAGCAAAGAATACAAAAATACAAAAAAGAAGAAAAAAAAGAAGAAGACAATTTGTGAAAAAAATGCGTGAGGAAAAATATATAATAAAAAGACAAATAATGATGCCAGTTTGTTTTTATTCGCGTAGCTTAGCTACACACACACACACACACACACACACACACACACACACACACACACACACACACACACACACACAACACACGCACACATGTTGTTGATCGCTTTTATACAGCGCTGTTCTCCGCTCTCGAGCAGACTCACAGCGCTCGCATGTGATTCTACTTGAGTGACTAGCTTTTTATAGCGCGTTTTTGAATATCCGCCGAAGTGGTGTGCTTACGGCACTGGCATGGCTGGTGCCACATAAAACTGCTGCCGTCTCGGCGCAAATTCTGTGTACACCATACAATCATGCACCATGTCACTTCATGCAAAGCCACATACGTAAGGTGTATGCATATTCAGCTGTATCCTGACACCCGTAGTGCACTTTTGGCAGAATGACCGGAGTCTTTTACCTGCTACTGCGGGAACACGGGGTTGGAACGGATACCGAAATGAGTCAGCACAGAAAGTTCTCCCGTCTCTCCGGCAGGGTTTCGAACCCGCGACCTTTCGATCATGAATCCGGCGCTCTAACCACTGAGTTAGCCCCCCCCCACCCCCCCCCATCCCCTCCGGCAGCAGCAGCAACAACAACATCACTAACAACAACAATCTACGGAGAATTCAGCCAAAACAACCCCTCGCCCTGCGCCTGTGATGTCGACGACAGCAGTTGTCGGTGTGTGTCTTCGTGAGAGAACCATGGAAACGGATCTGATCCCATCTGGAAGCAAAACACCCCTTAACCCTTGAACTAGAGCTCCACCCGATCCACTCAGATGGGCTGATCAGGGAGACAAAGACACGGGGTGGCGCTTCTGTTGTGTGAAGAGTGATGGAGACGCGGCGAACGTATTATGCTGCACGATCGACATGGAACGTGGTGGGCATGACAACAAAAAGACGATGAGCAGAATGAGAGAGAGAGAGAGAGAGAGAGAGAGAGAGAGAGAGAGAGAGAGAGAGAGAGAGAGAGAGAGAGAGAGAGAGAGAGAGATGAAAATGACACCGTTTCTGATGAAAGCGATTACTTTAGCTGAAAAGCGATCCAGGGAAAACAAAGAAGAAGAAGAAAAAGAAGAAGAAGAAGAGAGAGAGAGAGAGAGAGAGAGAGAGAGAGAGAGAGAGAGAGAGAGAGAGAGAGAGAGAGAGAGAGAAGAGAGAGAGAGAGAGAGAGAGAGAGAGAGACAGACAGACAGAGACAGACAGAGAGACAGACAGACAGACAGACAGACAGACAGACAGACAGACAGACAAGCAGACAGACAAGCAGACAGACACAGACAGAAAGACAGAAAAAAACCATGCAACAAATGAGACAGACTGACAGACAGGCAGATATAAACAGAGACAGAGAGCCTCATTGATTTATGAAAGTTGATATGTATGGTGAAATAGGCAGGAAAATTAATTACGTTCGCTCACAAATGTCATGAACCTTTCGCTGCTGATTGTCAGTTTTGTCGCCAAAAATCGGGCAAGCGCTCTTTCTGTTCAAGCCGCTGCGATTGAACCAGACACGACGCCTTTTACTTAAAAGTCTAAATCGGTTTCTTACGTGTGCTTTCGCAACGATCAAGATCGTGAAAGACGAAGAATCAGAACAACAGGAGGAGGCGGTTTTTAAAGAGAAGACGATTTGCTAGAGGTACATCAACAGTCATAGTTATAAGAGAGAGAGAGAGAGAGAGAGAGAGAGAGAGAGAGAGAGAGAGAGAGAGAGAGAGAGAGAGAGAGAGAGAGACAGAGCAGACAGAAGAGACAGACAGACAGAGAGAGAGAGAGAGACAGACAGAGAGAGACAGAGATGAAATAGAAGCGGCAAGTAGATGTTTATTTTTGCGAGTAAAATCAAGTGCATATATTCAAATGTGATTTAAGCTTTCCAAAACAAAACAAACAAACAAACAAACAAAAAAGAAATAAAAAATAAAAATAAAAAAAGGAAGAAGAAGAAGGTTTGATATTGTTTTGATGTAATTCATTGATCCAAACGCATAAAAGGTTCAAAATGACGCTGCTTATTAGGACTAAAGACAACATGCGAGTTTTCATTCACTGACATAAGTAGCCATCCTGATAATCTTAAGATCAGTGTATTTATTTATTAACACTTATGTGAAAAGACGATGAGATCCTGCCGTATCAGTCTAGGTTAAATACGTATTCCCCGTTCGTGCTCACCGCAGTCCCACAGAAGATCATGCCCATGCGGTAAAACGTTATGTCAGACTTCTGCAACACTTGCCCATGCAGACACATCTTAACCCCTTCACTGCCCCAGCCTGTAAAATCGCCGGGCTTTGAAAGATGCACCGACGCGCCTGAGCACATTATATTTTCCGGTCTTTTAGCACTTCTACTTTGAGTGCTATACGTTTTGATGAGAACCCTTTCACATGGCAGTGCGGAAAAGAAACCCAAAATGCTGAAGGGTTTCGCATCACATTTTGCACCTTTACTGGTCGTTTTATTTGGTATGAGTGTCCTTTGGTAGTTTTTAGCTTGCGAGAGCTTACATTTGGCGCCGTGTGTATTTGGCGCTGTGAACACGCAAGGTTTTGTGTGGAAGTTTAAAAAAACATTTTTTTAGTTGTTTTTTTTATGCGCTATATATAAGTTTTCATTCATTCGTTTTCATTTTCATTCATTCTTTGATTGATTGATTGGTTGATTCATTCATTTTCAAGTGACACCGTGGCAATGAAGGGGTTAAACGTCATCGACAATCCAGACCCGCAAAAACACACACCGGGCACGTTCTCTACACAGACTGCAAGATAAGCAATGTGTCGAGATTGAAAAGAGGCGAAGTTCGCGCAGGGTCGAGCAATCTTCGTAATCAAGATCCCATGGCCTGAGATTAGAGCCGCTGTCAACAGCAAAACATGGAAACTCGAGACGCCCGCTCACATCGATCGCTTCGTGCTGTTTTAGCAACACACACTTTAATAACTGTAGCGTTTATCGGAGGTGAGGGACCGTGTTTTGAAAAAGCCCCATTACGGAGTTTACAGGGGGAACCCTGTACGTACTGTGCAGTTTTGTGACGATGTGTTAACTCTCTTCCTGTGCGATGTATTGGACTTTGGTTTAAAGAAGAGTTTATTCCTAACATAAACAAAGAGAGAGAGAGAGAGAGAGAGAGAGAGAGAGAGAGAGAGAGAGAGAGAGAGAGAGAGAGAGAGAGAGAGAGCGACACGCACACACGACACACACACACACAACACACACACACACACACACACACACACACACACACCAAGGACAAATTTGATTTTAAACATATCCCCAGCACACATCTGACCTCGAACATAAATGTCACCGAGACTCAATCCTATAATTTATCTCTTCTAACATCTCCCCCTCCCTCCCCCCCCCCCCCCCCTCACACACACCCCCACTCTCCACCCACCCCTTTTAGAAGAAATGGCCTTAAAGTCCGTTTTGTTCAAGAAGACTGGCCTTTCTCACAGTTAAAGGAGATCAATATATTGTACAGATCGTGTGACGAAGTCTTAACTCTCTCCCTGTGCAAAGTATTAGACGTTATTAAAGGAAATGATCTCCTTTAAGCACGTTTTGTCCGAGAAGACTGGCCTTTCTCACAGTTAAAGGAGATCAATATATTGTACAGATCGTATGACGAAGTTTTAACTCTCTCCTCGTCCAATATATCAGACTTAAAGGAGATGGCCTTCTCAAAACGAGTTTTGCCAAGAAGATTGAGCTTTTTTCTCACAGTTAAAGGAGATCAAACTAAACATTTGAACGTTTTTGCTTTAATATTCTCCGTTAATATTTATTTCTACTTTAAAAACGATACTGGGGTTGAAGATTAAATCAGAGTGCTAGAGTACCCGAAAACAGCAACAACTACGAAAAGAAAAAAGAAGAAGAAAAAAAACAATCGACGACCAGTTTGAAAGCTACCCTCTCAATGAGTGACATTGTTTGTTTTTTTGCCTCTTAAATAAACGTGATACGTCCAACACAATAGTTGAGAGAGGCGTTTATTTTTTACTTTGTCTCTTTTCGAAAAACGAAAAACAAAAACAACCCGAAACAAGGATGACTGCTAGCGTTCTAAAACAAGATCCAAACATATGAATACATTGTGCTTTGTCAAAATAAATGGCGGCTTTTTTGTTTGTTTGTTTTTGTTTTGTTTTGTTTTGTAACATTTGATGTGTTTGGATCTCGTTTCCTTTGGGCTGTTATTACTCTGCGCCGCGAACTTAGTTTCTACTTTAAAGTCAGAGAGAACCTGATTAAAGAGGCTGTCTCAATAATATCGAGTCTGTATATTATACCAATAATGTCGAGTCTGTATATTATACCAGTAATATCGAGTCTGTATATTATATCAATAATATCGAGCTGTATATTATACCAATAATATCGAGTCTGTATATTATATCATAATATCGAGCAGTAATATCGAGTCTGTATATTATACCAGTAGTATCGAGTCTGTATATTATACAATAATATCGAGTCTGTATATTATACCAATAATATCGAGTCTGTATATTATATCAATAATATCGAGTCTGTATATTATACCAGTATATCGAGTCTGTATATTATACAATAATATCGAGTCTGTATATTATACATAATATCGAGTCTGTATATTATACCAGTAATATCGAGTCTGTATATTATATCAATAATATCGAGTCTGTATATTATAATAATATCGAGTCTGTATATTATACCAGTAATATCGAGTCTGTATATTATATCAATAATAGTAAGTCTGTATATTATATCAGTAATATTGAGTCTGTATTTTATATCAATAATACGAGTCTGTATATTATATCAATAATATCGAGCAGTAATATCGAGTCTGTATATTATATCAATAATATCGGTCTGTATATATACTATAATATCAATAATACGAGTCTGTATATTATATCAATAATATTGAGTCTGTATATTATATCAGTAATATCGAGTCTGTATATTATACCAATAATATCGAGTCTGTATATTATATCAATAATGTCGAGTCTGTATATTATGCCAATAATATCGAATCTGTATATTATACCAATAATATCGAGTCTGTATATTATACCAGTAATATCGAGTCTGTATATTATACCAGTAAAATCGAGTCTGTATTTTATATCAATAATACGAGTCTGTATATTATATCAATAACATCGAGTCTGTATATTATACCAGTAATATCGAGTCTGTATATTATATCAATAATATCGAGCAGTAATATCGAGTCTGTATATTATATCAATAATATCGAGTCTGTATATTATACCAATAATATCGAGTCTGTATATTATACCAGTAATATCGAGTCTGGATATTATACCAATAATATGAGTCTGTATATTATATCAATAATATCGTGTCTGTATATTATACCAGTAATATCGAGTCTGTAAATTATATCAATAATATCGAGTCTGTATATTATACCAGTAATATCGAGTCTGTATATTACATCAATAATATCGAGTCTGTATATTATATCGAGTCTGTATATTATATCAGTAATATCGAGTCTGTATATTATACCAATAATATCGAGTCTGTATATCATACCAATAATATCGAGTCTGTATATTATATCAATAATATCGGGTCTGTATATTATACCAGTAATATCGAGTCTGTATATTATACCAGTAATATCGAGTCTGTATATTGTATCAATAATGTCGAGTCTGTATATTATACCAGTAATATCGAGTCTGTATATTATACCAGTAATATCGAGTCTGTATATTATATCAATAATATCGAGTCTGTATATCAATAATATCGAGTCTGTATATTATACCAATAATATCGAGTCTGTATATTATACCAGTAATATCGAGTCTGTATATCATACCAATAATATCGGGTCTGTATATTATACCAGTAATATCGAGTCTGTATATTATACCAATAATATCGAGTCTGTATATTATACCAATAATATCGAGTCTGTATATTATACCAATAATATCGAGTCTGTATATTATACCAATAATATTGAGTCTGTATATTATATCAATAATGTCGAGTCTGTATATTATACCAATAATATCGAGTCTGTATATTATACCAGTAATATCGAGTCTGTATATTGTATCAATAATGTCGAGTCTGTATATTATACCAGTAATATCGAGTCTGTATATTGTATCAATAATGTCGAGTCTGTATATTATACCAGTAATATCGAGTCTGTATATTGTATCAATAATAGCGAGTCTGTATATTATACCAGTAATATCGAGTCTATATATTGTATCAATAATGTCGAGTCTGTATATTATCCCAAAGTAATATCGAGTCTGTATATTGTATCAATAATGTCGAGTCTGTATATTATACCAGTAATATCGAGTCTATATATTGTATCAATAATGTCGAGTCTGTATATTATACCAGTAATATCGAGTCTATATATTGTATCAATAATGTTGAGTCTGTATATTATAGCGTCACTACCCAACGCAATAATTCCTGTACTCTGATCAAAGACAGAGAGAAGATCGGTAAAGTTAAACACAATGGGGAGCTTAATTTAATCCGAAAGGAAATCTCTCAAACATGGACATGCACCACGTTTCGGACGATAACACTTGGTCAGAACTGACAACACCTTGAAGGGTTCGCACCGGGGGAGACGGGCAAAGATTAGAATGACTGCACGGCGTTTTAATTCCTCCGTTTTGTGGACAATGTCCACCAGTATCACGCTTAGGGCCTGTGTGGGTTAGGCGCTCGAAGTTTCCATTATTATTATTAATATTATAATATTAATCATATTCTAATAATAATAGTGTGTGTGTGTGTGTGTGTGTGTGTGTGTGTGTGTGTGTGTGTGTGTGTGTGTGCGTGCGTGAGTGCGTGCGTGCGGGCGTGCGGGGGTTGTGTGGTGTGGTGTGTGTGTGTGTGTGTGGTGTGTGTCTGTGTGTGCCTGTCTGTGTTGTGTGTGTAGTGTGTGTGTGTGTGTGTGTGTGTGTGTGTGTGTGTGTGTGTGTGTGTGTGTGTGTGTGTGTGTGTGGCCCCTGTCAGTGTCTGTATGTACGTGTGCGCGCGCGCGCGCGCGCGCGTGTGTGTGTGGTGTGTGTGTGTGTGTGTGTTGGGAGGGGGGAGGGGGGAGGACGGTGAACATTTTTTCTTTGTTCTAAAGGGTATCCTCCTCCGCTATCTTTTTGCATCGACCTGATCACTACACACCTTGAATTTCATTGCAAAAGTACGAGAGCCATACAAACCGGAATATTGTACAATGCAGGAAGTGGGCTATTCAAATGCAAACGCAACTTTGACGACTAGGCGGTAACCGTCTTGTAACTGATGACAAAATTACAAATTTATCCCATGAATAAAGCAGCCTTGAACACACTGCAATGCTCACAAAAGCGTCGTTACAAAAAGACCCACAGAGCTACTGATGAAAAGTTGATATTTAATAGCCCAGATTGTCACGAGAGACAGCTGTTGTCTGTCGACAACTGATACGATGGCAGCGGCGCGAGCATTGTACAGACAGCGAGACTCGGTTTTATTGTTCCTGGGTTATATTCACCACGTGGGTTAAGCCCACGCATTGTATTAGCACTTTCACTATATTGCAAGTCGTGCGGAAACGCTGTTCGTGGTTCATTTCTTCTTGTTCTTTTTGTGGTGGTTTTCGCCACGTGGTTTGAGCCTACGCGTCATAATTATTAGCACTTTGACTTTATTACAGCTCCTATGGAAAAGCTGGTCGTAGTCCGTTTCTTCTTGTTCTTTTTGTGCGGTTTCACCACGCGGTTTGGACCCACGCGTGATATTAGCACTTTCATTTCATTGCAGCTCTTTCGAAAACGCTGTTCCTGGTCCATTTCTTCTTCTTTTTGTGCTGGTTTTCACCCACGCGTCATATTAGCACTTTCACTATATTGCAGCTCTTGCGGAAAAGCTGGTCGTGGTCCATGTTTTCTTCTTTTTGTGTGCGGTTTTTGCGTCATATTAGCACTTTCACTGTATTGCCGCTTCTCTTGCGAAAACGCTGTCCGTGGTCCATTTCTTCGTCCTTTCGTGCGCTTTTCGCGTCATATTAGCACTTTCACTTGCTGAAGCGTTGTTCGTTGTCCATTTCTTCTTGTTCTTTTTTTTTGTTGCGGTTTCAGCACGTGGTTTGAACCCACGCGTCATATTAGCACTTTCATTTGATTGCAGCTCTTTCGAAAACGCTGTTCCTGGTCCATTTCTTCTTGTTCTTTTTGTGCGGTTTTCGCGTCATAATTTTATTAGCACTTTCACTGTGGGGTTTTCGCGTCATATTAGCACTTTCACTGTGCGGTTTTCGCGTCATATTAGCACTTTCACTGTGCGGTTTTCGCGTCATATTAGCACTTTCACTGTGGGGTTTTCGCGTCATATTAGCACTTTCACGTTATTACAGCGCTTGCGGAAAAGCTCTTTGTGGTCCATTTCTTCTTCTTCTTTTTGTGCCGTTTAAACAAGGTCTTATTCAAAATATCAAACAAATACAACACCAAGCAAAGAACAACATCACCAAGCTCGCAGTTTATTTTGGTGTCATAATAATTATAAGCTCAGGAAGAAACTAAATAACAACAATATAGAACAATATAAATTGAGACTATACCTTTGGCGGAGTCTATGTATATGTTATGTTATACTAAAACAAACTTAATACCTCGTAATCAAAGTGCCTCATAAACACAAAAGTTGGATATCATAATCTTGTTTTATTGGGAAACATATAAATGTACAAATTATCAGTCGACTCCTTGTACAAGCAACAAACAGGAAGTTGTACAACAACCGAACGACGAAAGAAATGAAATGATTTAGCTTTGAGCCATTTCAGGTTGTTTTGTTACCTCAGATTTGTTTTTAGAGTATTCTGTCTGTCTGTCTGTCTGTCTGCCTGCCTGTCTCTGTCTCTATCTCTGTCTGTCTGTGTCTGTGTCTCTGTCCCTCTGTCTCTGTCTGTCTGTCTGTCTGTCTGCCTGTCTCTGTCTCTATCTTTGTCTGTGTCTGTGTCTCTGTCTCTCTGTCTCTCTGTCTCTGTCTGTCTTTTGCTCCGTCTCTTCTTCTCCTTCTTCGTGTGGTTTGGCGCTCAGTGAGATTACTCAAGTATTGTCAACACCACCTCAAAGTTTTACCGGACGTTGCCTTCGGCTTCCGTTATGTTAGCTGGCTCGTTTTTTCAGATTATTCAAATTTTGTCAAAACCATCGTTCAACATTATTTCGCAACGTTGCCTCAGATCATTGTTCAAAGTTTTGTCGGACAATATGTCACAGCTGGTACCATGCTCGCTCTCTTCTGTCTTTGTCACTCTGACCTTTGAAACTTCGTCTGTCTCCATCAATCTCTCAGCCCGGCGCTCTAGCACAAAGGCACTGAAATGCTTTCTGTTTTGATCGTAGTCGATGTGAATTTTGCTTCCTTAGTCTAGGTCCCTGGTCTTGTGGTTGCTGTATAAGTCGTTGTAGAAGAAGACGAAGAAAAAGAAAAAAAGAAGAGGGAGACAAAGAAGAAGATGACGAAGTAAAAAGAAGAAGAAGAAGAAGAAGAAGAAGAAGAAGAAGAAGAAGAAGAAGAAGGAGGAGGAGGAGGAGGAGGAGGAGGAGAAGAAGCAGAAGAAGCAGAAGAAGAAGAAGTAAACAAAGAAGAGGGAGAAGGAAAGACAGAAAAGCAAGCAAATAAACAAGACGCCAAGGAAGAGTTTGCGCCCAAACGAGGAATAAAAGAAGAAGAAGAACAAAATAAAAATAAACGCGCGCGCGCGCGCGCGTGTGTGTGTGTGTGTGTGTGTGTGTGTGTGTGTGTGTGTGTGTGTGTGCGTGCGTGCGTGCGTGCGTGCGTGCGTGCGTGCGTGCGTGC
>JABMCL010000578.1:195000-197500 GCA_018857735.1 Alviniconcha marisindica
TGAAACTGCTGTCAGAGGTAGTATATTGACGGAGTAGATAGGCGACTATGGTCTTATACCCGTTTCTGCCTTTTGAACTTCATTTGCCATGCCGCCTTCTTCTTTTTTTTTCTTTTTTCTTTTAATGAACAGCCACTATTCTGATACTTATTCGGCTTCCTTGTGGTAGTGTATGTATATATATATAGTAGTCTGCTATTAATACGCACTGAAATCACTGTGCACGGCAGAAATATATACGTATCCAACATTAAGTTAGATATATATATATCAAAGATAATATATGCCAAACAGGCACACACGCGCGCGCACACACACACACACACACACACACACACACACACACACACACACACACACACACACACACACACACACACACACATGTTGGATACGTATATATTTCTGCCGTGCAGTGATTTCAGTGCGTATTAATAGCAGACTAATGTGCGCACGTTCGCGATCCAAGCTTGCACTGACGAGTCTGCGAAAGTTGTCTCGAAAATATCTGAAAGATCCTTGACCCTCCCTCGACCAGTAGTTGAACCCCAACCGGCTGCCGTCAGTTGATTGCTGACCACTTTGTGTCCGGCTAAGCGCAGATCAGTGGGGAGATGGGGGGGGGGGGGGGGGGGGGGGGGGAGGGGAATCAAAATCTACTCAGATGCAGATGCCCAAGGAAATTAGCAGCAGTCTATAATTATAGTCGTGTGTCTGAGATAATATGTTAGGATTTGCAGAGCTACTGCAGGGAGGATTCCTCTAGCGCTATTACGTTAATCTGCATAAGGACAGATGTGTGTGTGTGTGTGTGTGTGTGTGTGTGTGTGTGTGTGTGCGTGCGTGTGGTGGTGCGTGCGTGCGTGCGTGCGTTGTGTGTGTGTGGTGTGTGTGTGTGTGTGTGTGTGTGTGGTGTGTGTGCGTGTGTGCTGTGTGTGTGTGTGTGTGTGTGTGTGTGCGTGCGTGCGTCCGTGTTTATGTGTGTGTGTGTGTGTGCGTGCGTGCGTGCGTGCGTGCGTGCGTGCGTGCGTGCGTGTGTGTGTGTGTGTGTGTGTGTGTGTGTGTGCACGCGCGCGCATCTCAAGTTGGACATAGTCATGCTTGAACCTTTGTTGATGTGTACATGATGTGTTAGCTTTTGTTAAATTGAGGATAACGTTCTCCATCTCAGTGCACATTATGTGTGTTATTTTTGTTCAACGCTTTGAACCGCTGGGTAGGCGCTTTACAAATGTCCATTACTATTATAATTATGTCCAATGAAATGAGAAAGATGTGGACTGATACTCAGTGTGAGTGTACTTTTGGTCGGGTTATTGTTTTTCTCATTGATCATGTGAATAGGAAGGCGCTCATCACGGGAAGATTTTCTGAGTGTACTTTTGGTCGGGTTATTGTTTTTCTCATTGATCATGTGAATAGGAAGGCGCTCATCACGGGAAGATTTTTCATTGATCATGTGAATAGGAAGGCGCTCATCACGGGAAGATTTTCTGTTTCTTTGTTGACCGAATTCACCAGTGCTAATATGGTGTTTTGGTGTTGCTGTTCTTGTTATACTTAACATGGTTCTCGGCTCGACTTCGAAACAACCAACATAATTTCATTTGTCCGTTGCTTGTTAAATAACTGGTTCATGTCCGTTTGTTACTGCCAAAACAGCGTTTGTGCCGATAATTTGAATATTATTTTAACTCGCTTCTGTTAACCTCTTCACTGCCATGCTGTCGCTTGAAAACGACCGTTAAAAGTGCGAAATTGGAAACACTTAAGCCTTTTTGTCTTCTTTTACGCACTGGAATATGAAAGGATTTTCATCAAAACGCATAGCGTTAAAGTGGAAGTCTTATAGGACCAGAAAATATACCGTTTGCAGGCGGGTCCGTGCATCTTTAAGCCCGGAAATGTTACCGGCTGGGGCAGTGAAGGGGTTTAAAAAAACAAAAAAACAAAAAACAAAACACACACGTTCAAGCCATCTTTTTTTTGGTGTGTTTTCATTATTTACTTGTCAAGTAGAATAACACAGCGCATTCATTTATTCACAGTGGCTTATGGGTTAAACTAGTAACAAATTGCGCTCCTGACAGCAGTATCCACACACCCTTTTCCCGCAGGCGTTCGACAATGGTGTTTCCCTCCCGTGCAGATCGACTCCGTGGTGGTAGCACAATACTGTCCACGTGTCCTCACTCTCCGGCACAGACACTGTGTGGTGGCTACTGTGGGGTGACCGGAGGGCTGTAGAGGACTGTGCACGTGCAGCCCGAGGCTGGGAGCAGTTGAGCTGACCTCATTAGCAGTAGCCTCGATGCGTCTGCACGCATGTAGGCTCTGGCAACTCATTTGCTGGGTTTGCAGTCTTGTTGGGCTTTCGCGGAACGAAGAAAAGAGGGGCGGGGGCGAAGGAGAAAGAGAGAGGGGGGGCAGAGAGAGAGAGAGGTGGGGCAGAGAGAGAGGGGGGCAGAGGGAGGGGGAGAGAGAGAGAGAGAGAGAGAGA
>JABMCL010000578.1:215000-222500 GCA_018857735.1 Alviniconcha marisindica
AAAAAAAGAAAAAAAGAAAGACAGGGAAAGAAGAAAAAACGAGAGAGAGAGAGAGAGAGAGAGAGAGAGAGAGAGAGAGAGAGAGAGAGAGGAGAGAGAGAGAGAGAGAGAGAGAGAGAGAGAGAGAGAGAGAGAGAGAGAGAGACACACACACACACACACACACACACACACACACACACACACACACACACACACAGACGGAGAGACAGAGAGAGACAGGGACAGGCAAAGAAGGAAGGAAGGAAAGAAGAAAGAAAGAAAGAAAAGAAAAGAAAACAACAATCAAACAAAAACAAACAAAACAAGCAACAACAACAACAACAACAACAACAACAACAACAACACAATCTGCTCTGATGACGCTCTCATGAGAATCGCAAAATCTCCACACCACTCCCCTTACCCCCAAAGGAGCCCCAAAAACCCGCCTTGATCATCTTGGTGTCTCAAACCGTTGCCAGAGAAAAATTTCCTATCCGACCTGAAAGCAATCATTGAGGAGCGGCAGCCGGAATCTCCTAGTGTGACCAGCCAAGCGAAGGCAATGAAGGAGCCGCGATGGCGCGCCTTAACCCCTTCACTGCCATGATGTCGCTTGAAAAAAAGTACGAAATTTGAAACCCTTCAGTGAGCCGGTTTGGCCTAGCTGTAAGGCGTTAGACTGGCAAGCAGAGGGACCTCGGTTCGAATCTGCTTCGGCTCTCCTTTCTCCGCTTCAAAAGTAGTGGTCTGTGGACACTGACTTGTGACTTTGTCCCTCACAATTATCAAACATTAAAATGGCTCTAATCGCTGCCCACCTTAATGCAAAAGTCATTCTGGTGGTGACAGTGTAGCGATAGGTGTACATTCTTCCCTCTACCCCCACCTCCATACCCCCTTCCCCCCTTCTCCCCGTCCCTAATAAGCCTTATGGTTTCTGTGGACGTTAAGCACCATGTTTACTTTAACCCTTCAGCCTCATAGTTCAGGAGCTGTGTGAGAGTCGAGGTGGCCGTCCTGGGCTGTCCGTCCTAACGAGCCTTCTGGTTTCCGTGGACGTACAGCTATATTGAACCATGCTTCGGCATTGGTCTCAGCTTGTCCCTAATAACATGTCAACCGACATCCGAGGACATTAAGCAACACTACCTACCTACCCTTCAGCCTCATAGTTCAGGAACTGTGTGAGAGTCGAGGTGGCCGTCCTGAGCTGTTCGTCCTAACGAGCCTTCTGGTTTCCGTGGACGTAAAGCTATATTGAACCATGCTTCGGCATTGGTCTCAACTTGTCCCTAATATGTCAACCGACATCCGAGGACATTAAGCAACACTACCTACCTACCCTTCAGCCTTTCTGCTTTCTTTTTCGCACTGGTATGTGAAAGGATTGTCCTCACACCGCATAGCATTGAAGGTAGATGTGTTATAGGACCGGGAAACATACTGTTTCAAGGAGGCGAGTCCGTGCATCTTTCAGCCGGGAAACTTTACAGACTGGGGCACTGAAGGGGTTAAACCCAGACCTCTTGCATGACGTACGTTGCACGGCTGGCAGTGACGTTGTCTGCAAGTCTGCGGGAGACCTGTTGCAGTCTGTTCTGACTCACCAGTTTTACCATATATGGCAGCCGTGGCGGTGTCTCCCTCTGTCGGAGGTAAAAGGAAAACGACGGAGTTGTGGGAATTAGAGACGACGGGCATTGCTGGATATGTAGGAGTGGTTTCCAGATACGGCTGTGACAGCATGCAACTGGGAGATAGGCTGACCGAAAAGAAAACCGGCCTTGGCGGACGGGTAGAAACGCGCGCGCACGCGTACGCACGCACGCGTGCACGCACGCACGCACAACCGCACGCACGCACGCACGCACGCACAACCGCACACACACACACACGACACACACACACACACACACACACACACACACACACACACACACACACACACACGCACACACAGCACACACAGCACCACGCACGCACACACACACATATCACACACACTCACACACACACACACACACACACACACACACACACACACACACACACACACACACTCACACACACACACACACACACACACACACACACACACACACACACACACACACACACACACACACACACACACCACACACACACACACACACACACACACACACACACACACACACACACACACACACACACACATACACACACACTTGCACACATATTCTGCGCACACACGCGCATACGCACACACATACACGCACGCACGCACGTACGCACACGCACGCGCGCGCACGCTCACACACACACACAGACACACACACACACACACACACACACACACACACACACACACACACACACACACACACACACATACACACCAAGAGCAAAATGAACCATATTAATTACATAAACACACTAGGACACTTCATTCACTCAGTTATTCTTCCTATTAGGGGCGGACGGTATAGCAGACCACCATCATCATCATCATCATCAGCAGCAGCAACAGCAACAACAACAACAACTACTACTACTACTACAAACACAACAAAAAAGCAACAGAAACAACAGCAGCAGCAGCAGCAACATCAACAACAACAACAACAACAACAACAACAACTACTACTACTACTACTACTACTACTACAACAAACACAACAAAAAGCAACAGGAACAAATCAGTAGCAGCAGCAACATCAACATCAACAACAAAAACAACAACAAAACAGGAACAACAACAACACAGGCGAGAGTAGTCATTTCGGCAGTAACGAATTTCAAGAAGAAGAAGAAACAAAAAATAACAACAGCAACATCAACAACTACCAAAACAAAAACAAAAAACCCAACAACAACACACACAGAGAAATCAACAACAAAGAAGAAGAAAAGAAGAGAAGAACCCCCCCACCCTCTCTCTCTCTCTCTCTCTCTCTCTCTCTCCCCCCACTCTATCTATATTCGGCATTGTCCCATATTTATGTGCCATTTACAGAAAGCTTCGAAAAAGTCACGATCAGTAGCACAACGTCAAAGCACAGAACGAATCCCAAAGAAACAAAACAGCAGGAAACTCATCCCCAACATGGAATGAGATCGTTATTCTTGTCTATATATGTTTACATCAACCGTTTCATAAACGCGCTCATAGCGTCTGACATATACAGAAATAGAGATGTGCCCAAATTATACGCAGGCTGTTTTTATAAATGTAAATAAGTAAATGATACAAAAAGGGGGTTTGATTTGCCAAAAACAAGCATCCGGTCTATTTTTAGGGGACAGTAGGCTTGTCACAGATAAACAAATCTGGCAACCTACAGTCAAAAGATCCACTGCCCTGACCCACACACACCCAACTCGTACAATCCAGTACATTCCTCGGCCCCACTCTTCTACCCTGAAATGCCCATGCTTACTACAAATATCCACCGTCACCCCGAAATACCCAAGTTTACTACAAATATCCACCGTCACCCCGAAATACCCAAGTTTACTACAAATATCCACCGTCACCCCGAAATACCCAAGTTTACTACAAATATCCATCGTCACCCCGAAATACCCAAGTTTACTACAAACATCCATGTCACCCCGATATACCCACGTTTACTACAAATATCCATCGTCACCCCGAAATACCAACGTTTACTACAAATATCCATCGTCACCCCGAAAAGACCCACGTTTACTACAAATATACGTCGTCACCCCGAAAATACCCACGTTTTACTACAAATATCCACCGTCACCCCGAAATACCCACGTTTACTACAAATATCCACCGTCACCCCGAATTACGCACGTTTACTACAAATATCCACCGTCACCCAGAAATACCCACGTTTGCTACAAATATCCATCGTCACCCCGAAATACCCACGTTTTTCTACAAATATCCACCGTAATCCCGAAATACCCAAGTTTATTAAAAATATCCACCGTCACCCCAAAATACCCACGTTTACTACAAATATCCACTGTCACCCCGAAATACCCAAGTTTACAACAAATATCCACCGTCACCCCGAAATAACCGCATTTACTACTGTCACCCCGAAATACCCAAGTTTACAACAAATATCCATCGTCACCCCGAAATACCCACGTTTACTACAAATATCCATGGTCACCCCGAAATACCAACGTTTACTACAAATATCCACCGTCACCCCGGAATACCCAGGCTGACTACAAATACCCATCCTCACCCCGAAATACCCACGTTGACTAAAAGTACCCACCCTCATCCCGAAATACCCATGTTTACTACAAATACCCATCCTCACCCCGAAATACCCACGTTTACTACAAATACCCACCCTCACACCGAAATACCCACATTTACTACAAATATCCACTGTCACCCTGGAAATACCCACACTTACTACAAATATCCATCGTCACCCCGAAATACCCACGCTTACTACAAATACCCATCCTCACCCCGAAATGCCCAGGCTTACAATATATCCATCATCACCCCGAAATACCCAGGCTTACTACATGTATACCCATCCTCACCCCGAAATACCCGGGCTTACCACGACGTACTCACGCGATTTCCAACTTTGAAGTACTCGACCTTGCCTAGAGACATACACCCTAACCCGGAAATAGCCAATCTTACCCCTAGGTACTCGCCCTTGCCCCTAAATATTCACCCTTACCCGGAATTACCCGGTTATTCCGCACTAATTAACCCATCCACTCTATGTACCTAGTCGAACCACTCTGTCTCTCCGTCTCTCTGTGTGTCTGTGTGTATGTCTCTCTTTCTGTCTCTGTCTCTGTGTCTCTGTCTCTCATTACCTTACCGTAAGTAACCGTTCAGTGTATCTCGACGAACCTCTCCTTGCTCATACCCCACAGTACCTACCCGCTCTATCTATCCCACCGTACCTATACCAACTCTATCTACCCAGACGTACTTATCTGCTCTGTCTACCCCGACGCACCTACCCGCTCTGTCTACCCCACCGTACCTACCCGCTCTATCTGGACCTACGCACGGGCTCTATCCACCCCGACGTACCTACCCATTTTCGTACTCCACCGTACCTACCCGCTCTATCTACCCAGACATACCTACCCATTTTCTTACCTGCCGTACGTACCGGCTCCGTCTACCCCCACCGTACCTACTCGCTCTATCTACCCTGACATACCTACCCATTTTCTTACCTGCCGTACGTACCGGCTCCGTCTACCCCACCGTACCTACCCGCTCTGTCTACCCCGAAGTACGTGCCCGCTCTTTCTGCACCGACATATCTAGCAACTGCGTACCTACCCACTCTCCTGCCCCAACTCCCACCACTTGCGCTTGCTATTTTGAGCGCCTCATATGAGTTTACTTGTTTGACGCTCAAGGAAATATTGTTTTATTCTATGTTGGCATGCTTTTATTCATAAAAATGTTTAAACCCACTCCCACCACCACCCCTCCCCTGTATCGACCTTGTCCTTTAACCTATATACGTGTTTCCCTACCCCTTCTCCCCACTACCTTCCCCACCCCACCCTACGCTGTTGTCTAGCAGAGAGAGAGACGACGTTTTTCCGGGCACTGATCGACTGAAATGATGTGTTTAGGGTTGCGGCCCTTCGCTCTCTCGCTCCATTTCGTCCAGACTCGCCTATAAGCTCTAAATCTATTGCGGTGTATGTAATATCTTCATTTTCGTACGTTTCGTTTTTATTTCTGCCGTTCCCTTAGATGTTGCACAACCATTTCACTGCATTTTGAAATTGGTTGTCGTACTGAAGAAGCGCAAGCAACAGGTTTCATTGTTGGTTACAAGAGCGTAGGAAGTAGTTTGTCTGTGTATCTATGTATTTATGTATGTATCTGTCTATGTGTGTACCTATGTATCTGTCTAAGTACCTATGTATTTGTCTATTCATAATATATTACCTTTCTCCCTCGCTCTCTGTCCTCCACCCTCTCTCTCCATCCATCTCTCTCTTTCCTTCACTCCCACTCTCTGTCTGTCTGTCTGTATTGTCTGCCTCTCACTCTCTGTATCTGTTCTGTATCTTTCGCTCTCTAACACACACACACACACACACACACACACACACACACACACACACACACACCACACACACACACACACACACACACACACACACACACACACACACACACACACACACACACACACACACACACACACACACACACACACACACACACACACAGATAAACCATCACAACGGCCGTATTGGCTGCTGGAGTTAATGCCCCTGCCCAGCCGTAATTATGGCCCGTGTCACCGCTAGGTGGAGCCATCAACCACAGCACACTTCCGCTTTGAGCAAAGCAACGATCGATGCTTCGATAAAACGAAGAGAACAATTTATCGAACCAAAGGAATTACTTTGTCCTGTGACTGAATGCGCACGGTTGGCGATGGCAACTTTCAGGTTCAGTGTTAAATTTCTCTGGTAAAGTCTGTAGTGAGCCGGTTTGGCCTAGCGGTAAGGCGTTAGGCTGGTAAGCAGAAGGACCTCGGTTCGAACCTGCTTCGGCTCTCCTTTGTCTTCAAATGTTGTGGTGTGTGGACACTGTCTTGTGACTTTGCCTCTCACAATTATGAAACATTAAAATGGCTCTCATCGCTGCCCATCTTAATGTATACTCTCTCTCTCTCTCTCTCTCTCTCACCACACACACACACACACACACACACACCACCACGCGCGCCGCGCGCTCGCACACACACGCATACCCCCCTCACCCCAACACACACACACACACACACACACACACACAACGTCGATGAAGACAAATTGACTCCTTACATGCATGTAACCAGGGAGTGGCTTTCTGTCATCGATAGGTACAGCTGCGGTACTCACAGTATTGACATTTATGACACGAAGGAGCTTATTTCCCAGCTCTTTTCTTTCTATTTTCTTTTTAAGATCAAAACTCGCTACTCGCTAATACCTGCTTCTTGGCATTTAGGGTCTACTTCGATTTGCCTTCGGAGGGCATGCCCTAAAACTGTCATGATCAATGCATTGGCGACGTAGTTTTCTTTCTCAGCTCTCGGTTTTATTCTTCAGTCCTCAGGGAAGGGATTGCTGCCATTTTTATCCTGTTATTACGTTCGTAGGCGATTGATCTTTGTCTCGTGCGGGCAAAAAATAAACAGAGAAAATGCAAGTGGTTGTTTCATGCGTAGAATTTTTTGTGTGTTAAAAAAAAACAAAAAAACTGCAAGTTTTAGTTTTAGTTTTGTGGTTCTTTTCCATTTGTGTGTGTGTGTGTGTGTGTGTGTGTGTGTGTGTGTGTGTGTGTGTGTGTGTGTGTGTGTGTGTGTGTGTGTGTGTGTGTGTGTGTGTGTGTGTGTGTGTGTGTGTGTGTGTGTGTAGCTGAAACAGTCCCTCTCAGAATTAAAACCTCTCTAAACTGACCGTAGTTGAAACCCTCCATGCCACAGTTAAAACGTCTCTCTAAATTTACTGTGGTAGTTGAAACCCTCCCTCTCACAGTTAAAACTTCTC
>JABMCL010000578.1:247500-260000 GCA_018857735.1 Alviniconcha marisindica
TGAAAACATGTAAATATTTTCCCATCTGCAGGCTTCATCTATTTGCTATATTAATCTTTACACACACACACACACACACACACACACACACACACACACACACACACACACACACACACACACACACACACACACACACACACACACACACACACAAAACAACAACAACCGACAACACATTAATTTTCTGCTCCGAATATGAGATCCTCGAGACACATGCAATCGTGATGGTTCGCTCATTATATCGAAAAGCAGAAAGAGACTGATTCGTGGCTTATTTCGTACTGTTGTCGCACATTCTTGCCTTGTTCAAGACGTCACTGACATGGACTTCTGGGTACAAAATGGTAGCACTTGCGGTCCTCCCCCCCCCCCCCCCCCCCCCCCCGACTTTGAAACGTCGAGTTTTTACAGGACCAGAAATCGAGTGGACAACTGCATGCTGTGTGTCGGTTATTTTAATATTCCCGTTCCTGTTCATGGATCCCGCGATGCCCCTATGTTTCCGTTTCCTTTTGCAGACCACACACACACACACACACACACACACACACACACACACACACACACACACACACACACACACACACACACACACACACAAGCTCACAGACATGTACACACACGCACACACTCACAAGCACATACACGCATCTCTCTCTCTCTCTCTCTCTCTCTCTCTCTCTCTCTCTCTCTCTCTCTCTCCCTCTCTCTCTCTCTCTCTCTCTCTGTATAATATCACACACGACGCTCGATATATATGCAGAGGACACTGGTAAGTAATTTAGTGACTGTGGCATTCTGTTATACTTCAGTGTTCGTATAAAAGTCTACACCCACAACCCATGTTGTTGTTTTTCTCTCTCAGTCGCTTCTGATCGTACGGCCGCTATTTGATACGAACAGTAACCTATGCGGAACTTGGAGTTCCGGGATACAGCAACCATTATGTTCATTGACTAGTGCCCCCTGGCGAGAGAAGCGCCAAGTTTCCTGGGTTATCTTTTCCTTCCGTATGTTTTCATCGCCAGGTCATCTGGTTTTATTTTCAATGAGACTGCGGAACCAGAAACGAGAAATGCACGTGGAAATTGAATGAAAGCGGCAGGGAAGAGAAAAAAAGAGTAGAAGGACCGAATCATTTCCGCCTTTCACAGTTGTTGAACCGGAACAAATTTCCGGGGGGAAGTAATCTAGCTGTGTCCGTTTCCCGAAGAAAGTGTGTTTTTTATCTCTTGTGTCTTAACGTTTGATCAGGTTATTCAAGTAGCGTTTCGTTGTTGTTGTGGTGGTGGTGGTGGTGGTTGTGGTTGTGGCACAATATATCGATTTTGATTTACTTTGTTATGTTACGTTGATATATTTATGCAAATTTGTTACCGATAATGCTGATAGTAATAATAATAATAACAACAACAACAACAACAACAACAACAACAACAACAACAACAACAACAGTACTTATCGAAAAAGAACCACACACACACACACACACACACACACACACACACACACACACACACACACACACACACACACACGCGCGCACGCAAGCAGGCACACACACACACACACACACACACACACACACACACACACACACACACTCCACCCTCCCCACCCCACCCCCACCACCACTCCACACACACAACCAGGGCGCACCAAATAACCCCGAACATCGGCTGTCACTGTTACAGCTGCATGCCGCCGCTAGGTATGTGTACCTATATACATCAGTGCAGGTGCATGTTCATCACGTTCAACACGTCACGCCATAAAACCTGCGCACTGAAGGCAGACCCCGTTGCCTCCGGTAGGTAGCTGTCAACACCTGATACCCATACGGACCCAGGGAACAGGTACCCAGCTAGCTAGGTTACGCTAGTTGGCGAACGCTTAACTACTTCTGTTAATGAGGGATCTCTTGAGTGACCTGAGTGGCACATTCCGCGTTGTAGGTTGTGTGGTGCACGATCAAACTTCAGACTCGCACTGTCCATCATGAAACACTGATGAGAAGTTGCCTGTATATAATCTGTTGCCTGTAAACATGCATCCAGCTCATTATTCTCTGCAGTTCCACCTTGCATAGTGATATCTCCAGAATGACCTGACTGGCGCATTCCACTTCGTAGGCTGTGTGGTGCACGATCAAACTCCAACATCCTTATAGCCTGTAGCCTCTAAACATGCACCCAGCTCATTTATTTTCTACAGTTCTACGTTGATAGTGATATTTCTTGAATGACCTGGATGGCGCATTCCACGCCGTAGGTTGTGTGATGCACGATCAGACTTCAGACTCGCACTGTCCATCACGAAACACTGATGAGAATTTGCCTGTATAACTGTTGCCTGTAAACATGCATCCAGCTCATTATTCTCTGCAGTTCTACGTTGCATAGTGATAGTCTCTTGAATGACCTGACTGGCGCTTTCCGTATCGTAGGTTGTGTGGAGCACGATCAAACTTCAGACTTGTACTGTCCATCATGAAACACTGATGAGAAGTTGCCTGTATAAATAACTGTTGCCTGTAAACATGCATCCAGCTCATTATTCTCTGCAGTTCTACGTTGCATAGTGATTGTCTCTTGAATGACCTGACTGGCACATTCGACGCCGTAGTTAGATTGTGTGGTGCACGATCAAACACCACCATGTACTACGTTGCATAGTGATATCTCCCGAATGACCTGACTGGTATATTCCACGTCGTAGCTAGGTTGTGTGGTGCACGATCGAACTTCAGACTTGATTGTCCTTCATGGAACACCGACGAGAAGTTGCCTGCATAACAAGCTGTAGCCTGTAAACATGCACCCAGCTCATTATTCTTTGCAGTTCTATGTTTCATAATCATATGACCACTACCCCCGGCCCGTATGCATGAATGACTATGAGCAAATAAAGTTTAAGGCGAGATCCAAAATCTAGCAGTCATTCTTGTTTCAGATTTTTTTGAAGTTTAATTCGGCCAGCCTCTAATCCCGATTAACCATACAGGATACAAAATACTTTATTCATCCCATTACAGGGAATTACGGTGTCAACTTGCACATAAAAGCAATAACAATAAGAAACACAGAGTCCATACGTCCGGCTATTATTGTTCGAGGTAGAGAAATGAAGCTATAACTTTAAACGTGTTTAGGCCGGCAGGTTAGTTAGACCTAGTTTTGTTCAACCCATACCGACTTTTTCCATTGTCGTTACAAGGTAGCTGAGATTAAAGGGGTCTCCGTACATGCGGGCCAAAATTGAACAGCGATGCATGTTTCATTTGACTTTTACCATTTTGCGTCTTATGGACCTTCGAAGAAGAAGACGAGGACGATTCGTTCGTTCTCCCATGTGTCTGTTTATTTATTCATTCGTTTATCCACGTGTCTGTTTATTTGTTCATTCGCTTATCCATATGCCTATTTATTTATTCATTCGTTCATCCATAATGCATATTTCTTTATGCATTCGTCCCTCCATGTACTTATTAATTTTTTATTTTTCCCTTCATGTACTTATTTATTGTTTCCTTTGTTCCCGCTCATGTAGTTATTTATTGATTCATTCGTCCCTCCATGTACTTAACTATTGATTCCTTCCTTCTTCCGTGTACGTGATTATATATTCATTCATTCATTCATCCATATACCTATTTGTTTATTCATTTGTTGATCCATGTAGTTATTTATTGATTCATTCGCTCATCCATGTACAAATTTATTTATTCATTCGTTCATCCATATACTTATTTACTTATCCAGTCGTTCATCCACGTACTTATTTATTTCTTTTTTATTCAATCATTCATGTACTTATTTATTAATTCCTTCGTTCATCCATGTACTGATTTGTTGATTTATTTACTTCTCGTTCATCCGTGTACCTATTCATTTACTCACTCGTTCATTCATATACCCATTTATTTATTCACCCGTTCATCCATATAACCATTTATTTACTCACTCGTTCATCCATGTACCTATTTATTTACTCACTCGTTCATCCATGTACCTATTTATTTACTCGCGCGTTCATCCGTGTACCTATTTATTTACTCACTCGTTCATCCATGTACCTATTTATTTACTCGCGCGTTCATCCATGTACTTATTTATTTACTCGCGCGTTCATCCATGTACCTGTTTATTTACTCACTCGTTCATCCATGTACCTATTTATTTACTCACTCGTTCATCCATGTACCTATTTATTTACTCACTCGTTCGTCCATATAAACCTAGTTATCTATGCTTCACCTTGGCTCCCATGGGGTCATCTTCCATTCCGACATTGCTCCAATCTGGAATCTTAATTATTTCTCCCACCGAGAGATCCTTCGCTCGTGGACTCCACATCACGTCGGCACAGAACGTGGGTAATAGAAAGCACCGTGAGATTGACAGCCCTCTCGGATTCTCATTACCACAACCCTCCTCCCGGGCACTTCCCGCTGTGACGTCATCTTCCGTCAAAGTGACGTCATCCTAACAGGTGCGGGGACGTCAGGCCCGCGCGTGCGCGTGCCGGGAGAGCCAGAGCGGTATCTCCACGGGGAAACTGACCCCGGTCGTCTTGCGAGATCTGTCGCTGGTAATCGTGTTGATCTTGGAGCGCTATAGTAGGGAGCTATAGCTATGTATATATAACCTTCGGTTCTGCTCTGCTCGATCTCCCTAGCTTCCATTGCCAGCTTTGGCTCGGTCCGTTCATTAAACTTGTTTGATGCTGAGTTGACACCGGACAGATGGAGGGAGAGAGAGAGAGAGAGAGAGAGAGAGAGAGAGAGAGAGAGAGAGAGAGAGAGAGAGAGAGAGAGAGAGAGAGAGACAGAGACAGAGACAGAGACAGAGACAGAGACAGACAGACAGACACAGAAACAGGGACAGAAACAGGGACAGAGATAGAGCAACACACAAAGAATTAAAGGGAATAATGAAAAAACAAAACAAACGAAAAAAAATAAAAAATAAAAAAAACCTGACAAAAGCAGCCGAAAGAACTGTCAGGTTTTGGCTTTACGGGCGATCTGAGATTATAACAATAACAGCACAGTAACCGCCTTGACACCCGCTGATGAGAGAGGAGACAGGCAAATCCTGTTTAGATTCACAGCAATAGAGGCTCCCCTTGATTTGTTGTCCATGGAAAGGTAACTAACGATTTCACCCCCCTCCTCCTCCCACTCTCTGTCTCACTCTCTCTCTCTCTCTCTCTCTCTCTCTCTCTCTCTCTCCTCTCACACACACACACACACACACAACACACACACACACACACACACCACAGCACACACACACACACCACAGCCATGCGACACCACCACAACACACACACACACGGACACGACACACACACACACCACACACACACACACACACACACACACACACACACACACACACCACACACACAACACACACACACACACACACACACACACACACACACACCACGACACACGCCCACAACACACACACACACACACACACACACACACACACACACACACACACACACACACACACACACACACACATGCGCACACACACACACACACACACACACACACACACACACACACACACACACCACACACACACACACCACTCACCACACACACACACACACACACACACACACACACACACACACACACACACACACACACACACACATCACACACACACACACACACACACACACACACACACACACACACACACACACACACACACCACTCACACACACACACACACACACACACACACACACACACACACACACACACACACACACACACACACACACACACACACTCCTCTCTCTCCCAAGGCACGCTATCCAACAACAACACTCATGAACCTGCCAATTATTGTCTACGTCCCCAATTGTTGTGTCTGGAGGTGACAAAAAGACGCTTGCTCCCTCCACTTTAATTGACACCGGGGGATCACCCCTCTTTCCCTCGCCCCCCCCCCCCCGCACCCCGCCCTCCCTCCCCCGCCTCCACATCCACCTCCCCACCCCCGCCACCCGCCCCACCCCCAGTTGTCACTGCCAATGTCTTGTTGTGACACTTTCCTGGGTCCAACTTAAACACGCGTGTCCCCTTTAATTGAAAGCGGCAGTGGAAAGTCTGTTCCTTGGTGTGAGTGTGTTTTGGCCTTTCCAGTAACGGCAAGCGGACGACGTCGGTTGGATTTACGCGTTGCTGCTGCTGCTGCTGTTGCTTCTTCAGCTGTTGCTTGTGGTGTGTGTGTGTAGGGGGGGGGAGCTCGGGGAGGGGAGGGTGTGTGTGTGTGTGTGTGTGTGTGTGTGTGTGTGTGTGTGTGTGAAGAGAGAGAGAGAGAGAGAGAGAGAGGAGAGAGAGAGAGAGAGAGAAGAGACACAGAGACAGAGACAGAGACAGAGAGAGAGAGAGAGACAGAGAAGAGAAGAAGACAGACAGACAGACAGACAGACAGACAGAAGAGAGAGAAGAGAGAGAGAGAGAGAGAGAGAGAGAGAGAGAGAGAGAGAGAGAGAGAGAGAGAAGAGAGAGAGAGAGAGAGAGAGAGACCGACAGACAGACAGACAGACCGACAGACCGACAGACCGACAGACAGACAGACAGACAGACCGACAGACAGAGACAGACAGACAGACAGACAAACCGACGTAAACCTAAAATGGCAAGAAGAAGAAGAAGAAGAAGAAGAAGGAGAACTGTGTAAGAGATTACGCTCTTACTTGGCGGTATTACAAAACGACGTGCCTTAGCTTTATGCACAGCAGAATTTAAATACCCCGAACCAGAAGTATTTAAGAAGGAATCAAAATGCTTAGAATTCCGCTGTGAATGGTACGTATATATACTCTTTGTTGCCACTGTCTTCCAGGACTTTGATTTCGAAAGTGGATATGTAAGGGTGTAAGGGAGTCGGAGCATGGGTGGGTGCGTAGGGAAGTAGGGGGTGGGGTGGGGAGGGGGGGGCGGTGGTGGGGGGGGGGGGCAGTGGGGAAGCGGGAGAGGAAGTGGGAGTGAGAAGGAGTGGCAGGGACTGACTGACAGACTGACTGACTGACTGAACTTTATTACGCAAGGATAAAGGTTTAGGCACGAATGCCTTTCGAACAACCTGCCCTTGATGCAGTTACAACACAACCAAACGGTACAACAAAACTCGGTAATAATAAACTATGAAATTAAAAAGGAAAAAACAACAAAACAAAAAACAAAACAAAAAAGCGAACAACAAGAGGGAGATGAAGTACAAAAGAAAAAGATTACAAAACGGGAGCCAGAGGGAAGTAGCTAATTAAGCTTTCACAGAGAGACGGAGGGAGGGGGTGGAGGAAGGAAGATGCTACTTAGTTCTTGGATTTTAACGTCCCGTCAACCGAATAGAGTCACCCTATGACGAATCACCCATTCAAAATTAGTTTACACCAGTTCAAAACACTAGCCACTAAATCACACGTTTGTCTAATTCCCTATTACAAATCTGAAACAGAACGAGGCCCAAAGCGCTCGCGCAGAATCAACGAACAAAGGAGTCAATTAGCACTGGAAAATTACGTAACACATCCTCTGGTGTACCCTGTATTTACACGCATGCCAGGTGAGAGCTACCGTAGGCCTTTGTTGTTGTACTTGTTTTACTATTACAAGTTTTAAAAAAAATCCAATATATATATATATAAATCAAATAAAAAATCTTCCATCTATCTCTTAATGCCCATGTTTTGGTGCCTGTATAAATATATATTCCGTAGCCACTCTCTACGGGAACCTGCTTAACTCGCCTGTAACTCTGAACAGGGTGATGACCCATTTTATTCAGCCGGCACACACGAGAGGAAGGGAGAGGATTTGCAAAAAAAGAAATGAAGATGAATAGACCGGGAAGATAGAAATTAGGACTAAGAGGAAATTCCTGGCAGTAGGCGAAGCATGCGTTGCTATATTCTGACCTACTGCAGGTTTCAAAGAGAGAGCGTCTATCAGCTTTGGGTTCTCAACAAAGGGGGCCCTAATTTCTGCGTCCGCAGTACCTACTGCGGGAGGAAAGAGGGTGTAGCGAAATATAAAACTAGCAGCTAATTTGCATCTAACCACTTAGTTTTGTTTTTTTTTTAAAGGGCACTGCGTAACTCACGCCAGGAAGCAGAAAACAGAGCAGGGGATATGTTACACGTGTGATCACCATCGGTAATTTGTTCTCCACCCCCTCCCAACCCCCCAACCCCCACCCCAACCCCCAAATTTAACCCAGATGTGAGTGTCAGGCTTCGCGTGAAAGAAGGCGTTGTATTGGACAACGTAGCACGTGCTAAACAGGGCAGGTAGGAGGAGCTCACTCTGCGCTACTGACAGCTCTCTTGTTTGGGAAACAATTAAGCAGTGTCACGTGGATCGGACCCACTAACTACGCTATCTGCTACTCAGGGAACAAAAACGCACTCCGCCAAGCATAGTTCAAAGTGTAATAAGTAACGCTGGGGCGGACAGTATCTTTTCACGGCGTTGTTTTCAAAAATGCTGCAAACGAAGGAGATCAAGAGCGTAAAACAACAGTTAGTTTAACTGGTGCTTTGAACGCAGTCAGCCGCATAGGGTTATACCAGGGCTAGTGCTAAACAACAAACAACGACGACAGCAACAACAACAGCAGTAGTACCAACCATAATAGCAGCAGTAACACAACCAGCGCAACAACTGACAACAACAATGGCAGCAACAGAAGAAGAAGAAACAGGAGCAGTAATCGGTGGATGTTCAACAACAATTTTTTTTTTTTTTTTTAAATCACTGTGTAAGTTAAGCTCCATTCGCTAGTTCAGAGTCTCATGCGACTAGTTAAGTTCAGTTCTGTTCAGTTCAGTTCAGTTCAGTTCAGTTCAGAGTCGCATGCGACTAGTTCGCTAGTTCAGAGTCGCATGCGACTAGTTCAGTTCAGTTCTGTTCAGACTATCATCCCTTGATCAGGCAATCCAGCGGAGGGCATGGGTGATTGCTTCCACCTCCATTGTCAAGCTGGAGGTTGTGACTACAATAGGCTGCTCTAGCTGTCTTCGTGGTCGCACGCGTATGCGAGAGAGAGAGAGAGAGAGAGAGAAGAGAGAGAGAGAGAGAGAGAGAGAGAGAGAGAGAGAGAGAGAGAGGAAGACAGACAGACAGACAGACAGACAGACAGACAGACAGACAGACATAGTCACACAGAGAGAGAGAGAGAGAGAGAGAGAGAGAGAGAGAGAGAGAGAGAGAGAGAGAGAGAGAGAGAGAGAGAGAGAGAGACAGACAGACAGAGAGAGAGAGAGAGAGAGAGAGAGAGAGAGAGAGAGAGAGAGAGAGAGAGAGAGAGTAGCACGTGCTAAACAGGGCGGGTAGGAGGGTTCACTCTGCGCCACTGACAGCTCTCTTGTTTGGGAAACACTGATTAGGCAGTGTCACGTGGACTGGACCCGCTAACTACGCTGTCTGCGGGTTTCGGAACAAAAACGCACTCCGCCAAACATAGTTCAAAGTGTAATACGTAACGCTGGTGCGGACAATATCACTTCAAAGCGTTGCTTTTGAAGATGCTACACATTAAGAGACCAAGAGCGCAAAACAACAGTTAGTCTAGTTAGGGTGCTTTGAGCCCAGTCAGCTACATACGGTTACATCAGGGCTAATGCAAAATAACAAACGACGACAGAAACAACAACAGCAGTAGCAGCTGCCGTAATAGCAGCAGTAACACAACCAGCGCAACAAATGACAACAACAACTGCAGCAACAGAATAAGGAACAGGAGCAGCAGTTCGATGTCTGTTTAAAAGCACGCTGCGTAAATCATGTTATTGCGAGCCGGTTTGGCCTAGCGGTAAGGCGTTAGGCTGGTAAGCAGAGGGACTTCGGTTCGAATCTGCTTCGGCTCTCCTTTCTCTTCAAAAGTTGTGGTCTGTGGACACTGTCTTGTGACTTTGCCCCTCACATTTATGAAACATTAAAATGGCTCTCATCGCTGCCCGTCTTAATGCAGAAGTCATTCTGGTGGTGACAGTGAAGCGGTAGGTATCAGTATAATCTCCCTCTGCCCCCACCTTCATAGTTCAGGAGCTGTGTGAGAGTCGAGGTGGCCGTCCTGAGCTGTCCGTCCTAACGAGCCTTCTGGTTTCCGTGGACGTAAAGCTATATTGAACCATGCTTCGGCATTGGTCTCAGCTTGTCCCTAATATGTCAACCGACATCTGAGGACATTAAGCAGCACTACCTACCTACCTCCATACCCCCTTCACCCCTTCTCCCCGTCCCTAATAAGCCTTATGGTTTCTGTGGTAAGTAAGTAAGTAAACATGGTGCTTAACATCCACAGAAAACATAAGGCTTATTAGGGACGGGGAGAAGGGGGGGGGGGGGGGGGGAAGGGGGTATGGAGGTGGGGGGAGAGGGAGATTATATACCTATCGCTACACTGTCACCACCAGAATGATTCCTGCATTAAGATGGGCGCGATGAGAGCCATTTTAATGTTTCAGCAGGAAGTGATGGACAAAGTCACAGGACAGTGTCCACAAACCACAACCTTTCTGAAGAGAAAGGAGAGCCGAAGCGGCATCGAACCGAGGTCCTTCCGCTTACCAACCTAACGCCTTACCGCTAGGCCTAACCGGCTCACGGTTTCTGTGGACGTTAAGCACCCTGTTTATACTTACTTAATCATGTTACATTCACTCATTCAGAGTCGTAATGCGACTAGTTCAGTTCAGTTCAGTTTGTTCCATTCCGTTCAGTTCACACTATCACCCCTTTGAGACAGTCCAGCGGAGGTTATGTGTGACTGCTTCCACCTCCATTGTCAAGCTGGAGGCTTGAGACCGTATAGGCTGCACTGTCTTCATGGATGCTTCCACCTCCATTGTCAAGCTGGAGGCTGAGACCGTATAGGCTGCACTGTCTTCATGGATGCTTCCACCTCCATTGTCAAGCTGGATGGACGTATGGCTGCACTGTCTTCATGGATGGTGTTCGCACCTCACATGGTACTAGAGCACAGTGAGTCTGCTCGGAAGTAGAAGATGTCGTCCTACACAAGCGATCAGTCGGTCAAACAGTAAGAGTGGCAGCGGCAGTCAGTATGTAACAACAGCATAAGCAACGTCAGCAACATCAGCAGCAGAATCGATATAATCTCTGCAGCAACAACGGCAACAGCAACAGGCGGCAGCAACAACAGCCAGTAGTAACAACAGCAGCGACGGCAACGACAACACGCCAGTTGACAAAACGCTAGAGCATCTTTTTTTTCTTTTCTTTTTTTAAATGTAGTTGCGGTTTCGTTATCTCTCCTTATAAAGAATTTCAAAATTTAGTTTGAGCTTTTGGCAGCTAATTTCTAATGTATATGTATAATTGAGAGAGAGAGAGAGAGAGAGAGAGAGAGAGAGAGAGAGAGAGAGAGAGAGAGAGAGAGAGAGAGAGAGAGAGAGAGAGAGAGAGAGAGACAGAGAGACAGAGAGACAGAGAGAGACAGAGAAACAGAGGCTAGGCTACTGGGTCGCTAAACTTGTTAGCTGCAATTCTCTGACAAAGTCCGAACACGCTGTGCAAACTCTCTAGCAGCGAAAGGGTTAAGACAAAGACAACAAACACGACAAGACATCACAGCACAAACAGGAGAAGACACTGCAGCACAAACACTCCTTCCTCCTCCTCCAAGGACTAGGAGAGGAAACCTTGCGATAGAGGTACGCCCAGTCCTGCCTTATCTCTGGCATCTCGCTCACAAACGAATTAATTCACCCCTTACTATTGGGCGATTCAGGCGGGGTTGTTAACTCCCTTGACTTTTGCCCGGCATCGCTTAAGTCCCTTGGCTGCTTTTACTTCCGGTGCGTACTTTCTTCACAATGGAAGGCGGTAACAGTGAATTTGCGATTTTTACACTGCCAACTTTAAAGGCATTTTTGGAGGCCTGTAGTCGTAATGTGTCTGGTAATAAGTAACAACTTGTTGCTCGTGCTATAGGATGCCCCAAAACGCATTTTTTCTACGAACTCGAGATCTTCTGGTCAGCAAAAAAAAGACGCAAAGACACTTTTTCCCCACGGTAATATTTGCAACTGCAACAGTATTAGCATTTGTGCTGCTTCGCGATTCTAGGTTCAACTTCCACTGTTATACACAGCGTGAAGCAACGCCTACTCAGAAATCGGCCCGGAAGTGCGCTGCGACCTCTTGCGACTTCTTCCGCGAAAGATTACAAAGCGCATTCACTCTAGCAAACCAGCTTCGCTGAATCGCCCAATACCTATCCTCCTACCTACCCCTTTCCCATCACCTTCCCCCCTCCATCCCTCCAACCTCATCTCCCATTAGTAAGCACACACTCGCCCAACCTACTTACACACTCCTGGGCCAAGATTCTTCGGGGTAGTCTGGAAGAAGGCTAGCTCTGTGCCGACGAATAAACAGCGTGAGGAGTGTCACAACACTTGATTGGCTAACCAGCTGTGGGCAAGAGATTATTATG
>JABMCL010000578.1:272500-277500 GCA_018857735.1 Alviniconcha marisindica
TAATGGTTAACTGGGCGTAAAACACCAAGTTTTTCTTTCTTGCTCTTGTTCTTGTTGTTGTTGTTCTTCTTCTTCTTCTTCTTTTTCGTCGTCGTCGTCGTCGTTGTCTTCGTCGCCATTCACTCAGGCAGAATTTCGATATCTGACCGGATGCATGCCGCTGTGCGCTACAGGTTCTCCGCGGTTTTTGTATTTTAACGACCCGACAACCGCACAGGGCACTTTATGGGACAGACAGAAAGAAAGAAAGAAAAGAAAAGAGAAAGAAAGCGAGGGAATGAGAGAGGCCGGAGGAAGGGGAGGGGGGGGGGGGGGGGGGTGTGTGTGTGTGTGTGTGTGTGTGTGGTGGTGTGTGTGTGTGGTTGTGGTGTGGTGAGGGAGGAGAGAGAGAAGAGAGGAGAGAGAGACGAGAGAGAGAGAGAGAGAGAGAGAGAGAGAGAGAGAGAGAGAGACAGAGACAGAGACAGAGACAGAGACAGAGACAGAGACAGAGAGACAGAGAGACAGAGACAGAGAGACAAACCGAGAGAGACAGAGACAAAGACAGACAGAGAGCGACAAGGCAGGCAGAGAGACAGCGACAGAAAGAGAAACAGAGACAGACAGACAAACTGACAGGCAGGCAGAGAGTGAGAGAGAAGAAATCTCTGATTTGAACAGTACCCAACTACAACTCCCGTCCACTCACCGCATGAACACAGAGTTTAGCTTACATACCGGAACCCCAGAATCCTTCAGCACACACATACGCACACACACAGCAATATATACTGAGATTTCTTCTTCTTTTTCTTCTTCTTCTCCTTCTTCTTTGGTCGACAGAGAACTAGCTGTCTGATCTAACCCAATTTTGTCTCTAGGTTACTGTAGACGAAGTCTGGCTGGACTGAAGAAATTTAACCTCATCTGGATCGATAAATCGCATTAAACAATTTAGGATTTTCAACACGAAATCGATGATCAGGATGTGGCTGTGAGCGCTGTGGAAATTGTATAAATGGATCTGTGTAGATTATCAGTTTGTTCGGGCGAATTTGATCGCATGTTGATCACCCTGTCTCCTTCCCCTCTCCCCATTTGTCTGTCTGCCCCTAAATGGCATCGCTCCAAATTCAAATGCGCGCTTTCTGAAGTATGCCTTTTTTGGTGCATGGAAGAGCGCGTTTTTATTGGAGTTGAGAGAGCTTGAGTGTGTGTGTGTGTGTGTGTGTGTGTGTGTGTGTGTGTGTGTGTGTGTGTGTGTGTGTGTGTGTGTGTGTGTGTGTGTGTGTGTCTGTGCATGTGCGCGCACCCGCGTGCGTGCGTGTGTGAGTGCGTGCGTGCGTGCGTGCGTGCGTGCGTGCGTGTGTGTGTGTGTGTGTGTAGTAATCGAGCACACGTCTCATACAGTCACCAAGAAAGTCGTATAGGTTTAGTGCCATAGAATACACACGGTAGAAATAAGTACACGTAGAGTACAAACAGGAGGGAGATTGCGCTCTTTTCGATGATAAGAACGCCCCCCCCCCCCCTCCCCCGCTCCCCACCCGACTGACTGCATGGACACAAACTACAATCCTTGTATAATGTTGTCGACTTCAAGTTCTCTCTCTCTCTCTCTCTCTCTCTCTCTCCTCTCTCTCTCTCTCTCTCTCTCTCTCTCTCTCTCTCGGTCTCGGTCACTGTCTCTCTGTCTGTCTCTGTCTCTCTCTCTCTGACTCTGCCTCCGTCTCTCTGTCTCGCAATGTCTGTCTCTGGTGGCCACTTGAATCACAAAATACTTACATTGTCATTTGTGTATATGATTGTTTTTTCTCTCTCCTTGTTCTACTCCCCCCCCATTCCCCCACCCCGGCACCCGTCCGTCGCCCCTCACTTCAGCCCACAACTGATGCAGTCTTGTGATCTGTGTTACAGACATGGATGCACAGACGAGTTTTTTTGTGTTTTTTTGACTGGGAATTAATGCATTTCCAGGCTTATGTGTACCTTATTTTTGTGTACCGTGTTGTGTATGTTAATATGAGCACTCGCTTAAGTCAAATAAACCATTTGAATCATGAATCTTGATTGTCTGTTCTGCTTCCTGTCTCTTGTGTCTCTCTCTGTCTCTGTCTCTGTCCCTTTTTCTGGTCTCTGTCTGTCTGTCCTCTTTCTCCTTTCTCTGCTCTCTCCCTGGTGTGTGTGTGTGTGTGTGTGTGTGTGTGTGTGTGTGTGTTTTGTGTGTGTGTGTGTGTTTGTGTGTGTGTGTGTGCGTGGTCGTGGGTGTGTGTGTGTGTGTGTGTGTGTGTGTGTGTGTGTGGGGTGTGTGTGTGTGTGTGTGTCTCTCTCTCTCTCTCTTTTCTCTCTCTCTCTCAATTTACACCGTTGACACATTAAGCTAGAATTATGGCAATGACTCAGACCGCACAACAAAAAGTAAACACAATGAAAAACCCCATAATCACCACCCCACCTCCATCCCTACCCAAGTTCCAAGCCCCTACCCCAGAGAGGAGAGAGAGAGAGAGAGAGAGAGAGAGAGGAAGGGGGAGAAGGGAAAAGAGAGAGAGGAAAAAATGACACTAGACACTGATTTTATTGATATAAGGCCATAGCCCTTTTCAATGGGGGGAGGTCCATTTTAAGGCATTCATATCGAATATTTCAAAAACCGTACTCTCTCTCTCTCTCTCTCTCTCTCTCTTCCTGCTCCACCACACACACACACACACCCACCACACACACACACACACCCGCTCGCGCACGCGCGCGCAGCACTCGTTGACACGAGCGCACACATGCACACTGACAAAAAGGATTCCAATGGGCACGCGTACTCACAGTCATGCACATAACAAATTTAGTATATAAAAAAAAACATACATATACCAATATCAAGGAAACTATCCAATCAATCTTTGACATAGCAGAAGTCATCAGGAATTATCGTTCATCTTTTTTAACCTTAACTGCAATGCAAAGAACAGAAACTTTGCCATGCCAAGTATTGATTCTTGTGTTTTGCCATTCATGTTGCTAGCAAACCAGTTTTCTTGATCAGATATGTTCCTGTTGTAATTTACCAAATATCTTGTTCTAAGGTTTCTATAGACTGGACAATGCAAAAGGAAATGGATTTCACTCTCAGGTGTATTTTCACAGAAAGGACAATTTACCTCTTCTGGCAATTTTGAATACCGATATTTATGTGTGTTTATCTGGGAAACACCCATTCTAAATTGTGCAAGTGCATTACGGTAAATATTTATCCATATCACATCTACATAGTATTCTCGTTCAAAACAGTGTTTAAACTGTCTATAAATAGAAAGCCGTGCGCTAGACTCCATATGGTTTACCCACCCATGACAAAAGGAACTGTAGAGTCTTTCCCTGAGCTCCTTAAAGAAAGGACCTTCTTGTCCACAGCCAAACAACCACACCTGTTCAAAACCATTATCACATAAGACTGCTTTGATTCGAGTTACCCAAGTTATATATCCCTTATCATGTAGGCCCAGTGACATATTGTATGCTTTTTTTGACCAAAAGTTCTCTGGCTGTTTAAGCAAGCGGAACCAATATTTTATGCTTTTCGATATGCTTGTGATCCATAAGGGATATCTGCCAAGTTCTCCATAAACGATGTCATTCGGTGTTTTATCGAGCACATGCAAAAACCGTTTACAGGCATACAAATGGACCCTTTCAATTTGGTCAAACTTGTCCATCCCCCATAACTCCGCTCCATACAATAAAGTGGGGACAACCTGTGCATCAAAAAGTTTGAAGAATATTTCAGCGGAGTTACAGTCAATTCTGTTTAACGTAGCAAGAATTTCTATAGTACTTTTTTTTGGCTCTAACAGCCATATCTTACTGCAGCAGAAAAGCTAAGTCTTGTAAAAAAGGGTTTAGCCCTAAAATTATAAGATTTTACTCCCTTAGTTTTTTCCTTAAAAATCCATTTCCCCTTTGCACCCAAGAAGCCCCCTTTTCGGAAAACTACTCCCTTAGATTTGTCTAATTTGATGTTAACCAAACCTTTTGGGTTGCCTCTTGCAGCACTTTCAGGGGTTTTGTACCCCATTTACAGTCGAGAAAGAAAGTAAGGTCATCCGCAAACAGAAGAAAACAGTTCTACCTGTGGCCCTAGAGAATCCAGTTTCCCCTTTTTCTAAGATTTCATTTGCGATTCATTTTTTAGCATGGAAAAAAATATTGGGCTCAAAATACCCCCTTGCACCCTTTGAAAACTTTCAAAGAAGCATTTAAACCCTGATTTATCTTTACACAACTTGCACTGTGGCGAAATCCCCCTAATCACCCAAGCATTTTACCCCTGACTCCAGATCTATATAGGACCATCCATAGAATATCGCTTTCAGTGTATACCCTTTTTTGAAATCTATAAATGCCCAACAATTTAGTGTTTTTTAATGGTGTTTTTCAAGGTTTGCATACAAGGTAAACAGGTCAATGGTTGAACGGCCTTTCCCGAACCTGCCTGGGGTCTTTAAAACCCAATTACTTCAGTCCAACGCGTCAGTCTACTGTTGATGATATGGGTAAAAACTTTACTCAAAATACTTAGCAACGAAATACCTCTATAATTATCCGGGTTATTCTTATCTCCTTTTTTATGCAATGGAATAATTATTGCTTTGGACCATTCCTCCGGGGAAAAACCCTTTAATAGTACATTAAAGATATTCTTCAAATAAGGAACGATCATTTGGGTTTCCCCCACTTTGAGCATTTCTGCTAGAATACAGTCTGGTCCCGCTGACTTACCAGCTTTTAAATGTCTGATTGCATTCCTTACTTCTTGCTCACTTATCTCACAATCTAGTATGTCATCAAAAGTCTCTTCTTCCTGAATGCCGTCATTGCTTTCCACGCTGCTATCATTAACTGTGTTTTTGATACTTTCGTTAAAAACTCGGTCAAAGTGGTCTAACCATTCTTTTTCTGAATATTATTGACTAAAGTTCTCCGCTTTCTATGTTTTTTCCCTTTCCCTTTCCCAAAAAACTGAG
>JABMCL010000578.1:292500-300000 GCA_018857735.1 Alviniconcha marisindica
CGTTTTTTAGGGGTTAAGGGGAACAAAGTTTAAGACTGTCGTTTGGAGGACAAGGAGAACCAATATCGTCTTTTGGGGGTTATGGGGAACAAAGTTCAAGACTGTCATTTGGAGGACAAGGAGAACCAATATCGTCTTTTGGGGGTTATGGGGAACAAAGTTCAAGACTGTCATTTGGAGGGCAAGGAGAACCAATATCGTCTTTTGGGGGTTATGGGGAACAAAGTTCAAGATTGTCATTTGGAGGGCAAGGAGAACCATGATCGTCTTTTGGAGGGCAAGGCCAGCCAAGATCAAGATTGTCTTTTGTGGGTTAAGAGGTAGAAATATCTAGATTGTCTTTCGGAGGGCAAGGGGAGCAATGATCAAGATTGTCTTTCGAAAGTCAAGAGAAACGAAAGCTTTCACACCAGAGAGAGAAGACTTAGTATATTTTGCTCACTTCAGTCACATGTGCAGTCATCAGTGTAGCTGTTATTTCTCCAGCCATCAAAACTATGAAAATGTATTCTTCAAAACCCTGCTGGCATTAAACACAACGGAACCAAAAAACAAACAAATAAACAAACAAAAAACACCAACCAAAAACACCACCACCACCACCACCAA
Source organism: Alviniconcha marisindica (assembly GCA_018857735.1). Taxonomy (NCBI): domain Eukaryota; kingdom Metazoa; phylum Mollusca; class Gastropoda; family Provannidae; genus Alviniconcha; species Alviniconcha marisindica. The sequence continues at coordinate 293,110 of JABMCL010000578.1, forward strand.
CACAAACAACAACAAAATAATAAAATAAAAAAATATAAATTGTATGGTCATATTAAATTGAGGCTGTTTTTAACGGTTTATATGTTTGGACCTATGAAAGTACAACAAGGAATTAACCAGAGAGGTCAATTTTAACAGTGCCTTTCCGTTAAGCAAGGGAGACCAGCTTTTCGGCAGCTTTAATTCGCACGAGTTATAGCTTGACTTCCACCAGTAAGGTTCTGACGAACATATTAACTCAGTTGTTACTCCTCTGTTATATACTCCTGTGTTATGTTGCTATCCATTTTCTGCGGCACGACACGATGACAGGTCAGCAACACGAGCTGCTGACAGGAATGCTGGCTTTTCAGCATAGGCCACAAAGGACATGTGAGCATTTTTTTGGCTGATAGCGGTAACGACGAGAGACGCAATAGGAAGGTGATGCTATCGCAGGTACTCTCTGGCTCTTCGCATCTGTATTTGTTTCTGTTTGTCTGTACTTCTCTTCATAATATTACTCGGTTGTTTTCCTTCTTGTTTTGATTACTATACTGTGGTTTGGGGGAAAGGTTGACACTGTTCTGATTTAGATGTGTGTGTGGGGGGGGGGGGGGGGGGGGGGGGTGCGCGTGCGTGTGTGTGTGTGTGTGTGTGTGTGCCTTCGTGCGTGCGTGTGTGCGTGCGCGAGCGCGTGTGTGTGTGAGTGTGTGTGTGTGTGTGGCTGTGTGTGTGTGTGTGTGTGTGTGTGTGTGTGTGTGTGGTGTGTGTGTGTGTGGCTGTGTGTGTGTGTGTGTGTGTGTGTGTATGTGTGTGTCAGGCTGTGTGTGAGTGTATGTGTGTGCGCGCATGTGCCTATCTGTATGTGCGTGTGCGCGCGCGCATGCATGCGTGTGTGTATGTGTGCGCGCGCGCGCGTGTGTGTATGTGTCTGTGGTGTGCACGGTCTAAATTGCTCCTATCAACGAGGCGAATACCACAAAATGCGCCTTTGATAAGGATCTAAAATCCTCCTTAAATATTCAACGCTTCCTTCCACAACAGATGAGTATCATAGAGAATCCGAACTTGTTCACCAGTGCTGTCTGTTCCTGAAACGAATTAGGACATCGGAGAACTGCAATGAGTTCCAGACGTCACCTAGTGTGTCCTTTGTGTCGTATTCCCAAGATAAGGTCCCGCCGTTCAATCCCAGACAGGAGTGACGGGTAAATTATTCAGTTGTGAAACAGTGAAAGGCACGCCTTCAAACAACGGCTAAACAGTCGTTATCATGAGGGACGATTTTCGTCTTCTTTGAAGTAAGTGTGTGTGTGTGTGTGTGTGTGTGTGTGTGTGTGTGTGTGTGTGTGTGTGTGTGTGTGTGTGTGTGTGTGTCATTGTGTGTGTGTGTGGTTAGTGTTTGTGTGTGTGTGTGTGTGTGTGTGTGTGTGTGTGTGTAGTGTGTGTGTGTGTCGTGTATTCATTGCTGTATTGTGTGTGTGTGTGTGTGTGTGTGTGTGTGTGTGTGTGTGTATGTGTGTGGTGTGCGTGTCATGTGTGTGTGTGTGTGTGTGGTGTCACTCTGTGTGTGTGTGTGTGTGTGGTGTGTGTGTGTGTGTGTGTGTGTGTGTGTGTGTGTGTGTGTGTGTGTGTGTGTGAGATTCGTTGTTTATTTGTTTGAGTGTGTGTGTTTGATAAGTGCATGTGTTTGATGAGTGCCTGCGTCAGCATGAGTGAGTGTCCGCGCTTGTATGCACGCGCAGTTGTACTCGCGAATGTCTGAGCGAAACGGGGGAGAAGGTAGGCGGTAGGGTGCAATATGAACAGAGCATCAGGAGACAAAATCCACGTCACCTGACACACTGTCGCGGAGCACACTCCGAGCATCGCTTTCCGGCACCTTCCTCCAAACTCTGCCAGATTTAGTTACGCCACTGAAGGGGCACTCTTTATCTCCGCGCAGCTGTCCAGCGACGCGGTCAGCGCCCCCCCGAAAGGTTTGGATACTGATAAGACTGTGGAAGCAACCTAGCGCCCAAGCACGCACGTAAACATGAGACGCATCCACCCCGGGGTAAAAAAGAAGAAGTTCCGTCTCGATTCAAACGATTTTGGTTTTATTTGAGCTGGCGTAAGCAGCATGGTCGGTTATAAATCAAACGTCTGATATAATCTGAGTTGTTACTACTGTTTGGGCACCAATAAAAAACTGCTCGTGAGCTGACTGTTTTCTGGACCCTATGGCATAACTAAATACGGCAGAGGTTGAAGGAAGGATGTCGTAAGCCAGTGCTTGGAGTTTGCCTGTCGAGCTGTCTGCTTTGTCCGTGGCCATGATAGCCTCCACCGCTATAAAGGCACAGTAACTCCTCCACTGAACAAAGTGAGCCGGTTTGGCCTAGCGGTAAGGCGTTAGGCTGGTAAGCGGAAGGACCTCGGTTCGATACCGCTTCGGCTCTCCTTTCTCTTCAAAAAAGAAAAGAAAAAAGGTTGTGGTTTGTGGATACTGTCTTGTGACTTTGTCTGTCACTTCCTACTGAAACATTAAAATGGCTCTCATCGTTGCCCATCTTAATGCAGAAGTCATTCTGGTGGTGACAGTGTAGCGATAGGTACATAATCTCCCTCTCCCCCCACCTCCATACCCCTTTCCCCCCTTCTCCCCGTCCCTAATAAGCCGTACGGTTTCTGTGCGTTAAGCACCATGTTTACTTACCACTGAACAAGATTCTAGCGAAGGGAAGGGGAACGACACGGAAGGCTATGCCATGGGCTATACCCACTATGAAGACTCACAGACCGAGGTCTCCATGCCAAGCGTACCTGTCTGTCATCGTCAGCGATCTTGGAGTGTTTTGTTTGTACCTCGCGATGTCTTCGTCATCCTCAGCGGTGCCAAAAACGAGTGGAGGTAAAAGGGGAAAGTAGAGAGGGTTTTGGGGTGCGAGTGCACTGTGGTGGTGATGATGATGTGTGTGTGTTTGTGTGTATGTGTGTGTGTGTGTGTGTGTGTGTGTGTGTGTGTGTGTGTGTGTGTGTGTGTGTGTGTGTGTGTGTGTGTGTGTGGTAGGAGAGAGAGAGAGAGAGAGAGAGAGAGAGAAGAGAGAGAGAGAGAGAGAGAGAGAGACAGACAGACAGACAGACAGACAGACAGACAGACAGACAGACAGACAGACAGAGGCAGACAGACAGACAGACTGGGAATATTCGTGTGTGTGTGTGTGTGTGTGTGTGTGTGTGTGTGTGTGTGTGTGTGTGTGTGTGTGTGTGTGTGTGTGTGTGCGTGCGTGCGTGCTGATTACTCACACTACAACTGAATACAACACACACACACACACACACACACGCACACACACACGCACGCACGCACGCACGCATGCACGCACGCACGCACGCACGCATGCACGCAGTCAATCAATCAAATTGGAAAGAAACAAAACAAGACAAAAAACTACCATCCGAACTTCAGTAATCAGCAAAGTATACATCATGCAATACGCCTTCTTTCCCACTTGTCATTAACCGTAATAAATCATAAGAATAAAACGGTATTGGATTTTTTTTGCTTCTGCCTCGAACAAAAGACGCAAAATTTGTTTTTTTGTGAGAATGTGGGAACGTGATACAGCTTCGGGCAGCTGTCCATACAAAGAAAGAAAGAAAGAAAGAAAGAGGGCCAGAGAAGAGAAAAAAAGAAAGAGAAAAAAAGAGGGAAAAAAGAAGCAAAAACAGAGAGAGAGAGAGAGAGAGAGAGAGAGAGAGAGAGAGAGAGAGAGAGAGAGAGAGAGAGAGAGAGAGAGAGAGAGAGAGAGAGAGAAAAGCCGTGCATACAAATGAAAAAGAAAGAAAGAAAGAAACGGTCTCGATCCAATCAACGTTTTATGGGCAGAGCAGTAACAAAATCAGACAAGTAAAAGATTGGAAGAGGGTGGTCTCCCTTTGAAGTGGCCATTGCCCCTTCGATCGGCTGCAAAACGAATTGGGTTAAGAAGTACGTGCCACAAATGCAGTCTGCATCTTTCAAGCTGGCGATGGACAAAGAAGAATAAAACGGCAGTCTGAACGATATTAAACTGCGAAATGCTTAGTGGCAGTATTAGTTTTATCTCAGGAATAATCCTTCTTGTCTTAACGCATAATTATAAGTACTTGCTATCATTCATATTATTTGAACCAGTCAGAGGTACTGGAAGTGAATTGCGAAAATTTTGCAAAATCGGTGAATGAAATTAAGCTCAAAATACTGGGAGAGAGAGAGAGAGAGAGAGAGAGAGAGAGAGAGAGAGAGAGAGAGAGAGAGAGAGAGAGAGAGGTAAGTAAGTAAGTAAGTAAGTAAGTAAGTAAATTGGTGTTTTACGCCCAGTCAACCAGTGCGGCTATATGAGGGCGAGAGAGAGAGAGAGAGAGAGAGAGAGAGAGAGAGAGAGAGAGAGAGAGAGAGAGAGAGAGAGAGAGAGAGAGAGAGAGAGAGAAACATTCTGACTATTAAAGCAATGTGCAGAGTTTTCCAACTGCACAATTTCACTTCGCTATCAATAAATGATTCGCAACAAAAAAATAACAACAATAAAAACAAAAAACAAGAGGAAACAAAAAAAGAAACAAACAAACAACAATAACAAAATACAAAAACACGAACAGTCACTAGAAAACAGTCAAAACAAATTGTAGTTGAAAAAAACACGCCTTTTGACGAGAGAAGAAAGCCGAAGCGGAATCGAACCGATGTCCCTTTGCTTTCCAGCCTCCAGCCTTACCGGTGGGCCACGCCGGCTCACGAGAAACGACGTAGAATGTGACTGAACTTTTCTCTCAATGTAGCTTGAAACTCGGCGGTATTTTCTTCTGCTTTACAACAGTTTGTTTCCTTTACGAAACTAAATGTCTAACGCTGAATAGTGTATCATCATCATCATTGTTCACCTGCTCGGGAGGTTGCTGGGGTGGGGATAAATGAACAGGTGTATGTCAATTGATATGTGAGTGTCCGCCGAACAGATGTGTATTGGGGCGGGGATAGCTCAGTGGTTAGAGCGCCGGACTCGTGATTGAAAGGTCGCGGGTTCGAATCCCCGCAGGAGCGGCGGGAGAATTATCTTCTCCAGGGTCGACTTTCTGTGCTGACTCTTATTTCAGTATCCGTTCCACCCCCGTGTTACCGCAGTAGCACGTAAAAGATCACGGTCATTCTGCCAAAAGCGCAGGTGGCAGGTTACACCTAAACACGCATACAACTTACGTACGTGGCTTTGCATGAAGTGACATGGTGCATGGTTGTATGGTGTACACAGAACTTGCGCCGAGACGGCTGCAGTTTCATGTGGCACCAGCCACGCCAGCGCTGTAAGAACACCACTTCGGTGGATATTTAAAAAAAAAAGAGCTATAAAAAGCTAGTTGCTCATGTAGAACCACATGCGAGCGCAGTGAGTCTGCTCAAGAGGGCGGAGAATAGCGCTATATAAGCGAACAACAATATTGCTTTTTTAACATTTGCATCCATTCCACTGACAGTTTTGTGGCTAATTTCTCATGGGCTTGCTTTTCCTGTCGTCGCCGGCATCTTTTCAACACCGCTGTCTTTACTCTCACCATCGTCGCTCTGGGTTCTCCATTCCTCATCCTTTTTCCTTCTCTTCCTCCTCCTCTTCATCATCGCTAACGTGCTTATTTTCTTCATCATTGTCGTCGTTCTGGGCCAGGTTTTCCTGGTCGTCATCGGCCTCTTCCTTAACACCATTATCTCCACTGTCGTCATCGTCGTCCTATTCTCCATATTCCCTCTCCTTATCGTCTTCCTCCTCCACCCCATCTCCTCCTCCTCCTCACCACCACCACCACCACCACCACCACCACCACCACCACCACCACCACCATCATCATCATCAACGTCCATCTTTTCTTCATCGTCTTTTTGAGCATGCTTTTCGAGGTGGTTATTGGTTGGGGCTACCTTTTCTTCCTCCTTGTTATCCTACTCCTCCCCCTCCTCCTCCTCCACCTCCTCCTCCTCCTCATCATCACCACCACAACCACCATCACCACCACCACCACCACCACCACCACCACCACCACCACCACCACCATCATCATCATCATCATCATCATCATCATCATCATCATCATCATCATCCATATTTTCATCATCATTGTCGTAGGTATGGGTCTGTTTTTCTTGGTCGTCATCGGCCTCTTCCCCAAAGCCATTATCTCCACTGTCGTCGCCATTGTTCTTGGTTACGCCTTCTTCCTCTTCGTCCTCCTCCTCGTTATCTTTATCAACGTCCTGATTTACTTTATCGTCTTAGTCCTTCTGGCCCTGCTTTTGCTGTCCGTCATCAGTCCCCTCATCAGTGCCATACTCTCTGTTATCGTCATCGCCATTCTCATCTGTACCGTCACGGAGTTCATCCTCACTCTGCCCTTTGTCAGCTGGGGTTCACGATCAGTGTCATCTTCCTCATTATTACCAAATTAATCATCGATCTATCTTCCTTTCTAGCCCACAACCATACATATAATAATAGCAAAATACAATAGTAGGGACATTTTTCATACAGACACAAATTGTATATAATCATGGTTGTTTGCTAACTGCAAATAAGGTTGGTTAGAAATGTTTGTTGCTGTTGTTGTTGTTGTTGATGATTTGTTGTTGTTGTTGTGTTTGTAGGTTTTGTTGTTGTTGTTGTTGTTGTTTGTTTGTTTTGTTTTTAACATAAATTGATATTGGTGCAACTTGCTGATACATGTTGTTAACATGATAATCGTAAGATCAGTCTAATATCACTTTACGTGAAAAGACTTTAAATTAAAAAAAGAAAAAAGAACAAGAAAAAAGAAAGGACATTTATAGAGCGCTTTCAGCGACTCAAAACGCTTTACAACATTATTTCAACAACAGCAAAATACACTTATTGGTTTCTA
>JABMCL010000578.1:310000-312500 GCA_018857735.1 Alviniconcha marisindica
CGGCACGACCACGTGTGACAACTACTCTCCTCGGACCGATGCCAGTGGAAGAAGGAGGGGGAGTGGGGAGTGGGGAGTGGGGCGAGGGGGGGGGGGGGGGGGGGGGGGGGGGGGGGAGGGGGCAGGAGCTAAGGGAGTCAGTAGAGGAGAGACAAAAATTAATGTGCAAGATCTGCTTGGCCTCCGATAATGTGAAAGATCTACTCAGTTGGTCTCCGATAGTGTGTAAGATCTCCTTGGCCTCCGATAATGTGAAAGATCTCCTTGGTCTCCGATAATGTGAAAGATCTGCATGGCCTCCGATAATGTGAAAGATCTGCTTGGCCTCCGATAATGTGAAAGATCTTGGCCTCCGATAATGTGAAAGATCTCCTTGGTCTCCGATAATGTGAAAGATCTGCTTGGCCTCCGATAATGTGAAAGATCTCCTTGGTCTCCGATAATGTGAAAGATCTGCTTGGCCTCCGATAATGTGAAAGATCTCCTTGGCCTCCGATAATGTGAAAGATCTGCTTGGCCTCCGATAATGTGAAAGATTGCTTGGCCTCCGATAATGTGAAAGATCTGCTTGGTCTCCGATAATGTGAAAGATCTCCTTGGCCTCCGAAATGTGAAAGATCTCCTTGGCCTCCGATAATGTGAAAGATCTCCTTGGCCTCCGATAATGTGAAAGATCTCCTTGGTCCTCCGATAATGTGAAAGATCTGCTTGGCCTCCGATAATGTGAAAGATTGCTTGGCCTCCGATAATGTGAAAGATCTGCTTGGCCTCCGATAATGTGAAAGATCTGCTTGGTCTCCGATAATGTGAAAGATCTGCCTGGCCTCCGGTAGGTTGCAAGATCTGCTTGGCCTCCAATAACTGAGAGTGCAAGATCTGCTTGGCCTCCAATAAAGTGCAAGATCCGCTTGGCCTCCGACAATGTGAAAGATATATTTTTCTCCGATAATGTAAAAGATCTGCTTGGCCTCCGATAATGTGAAAGGTCTACTTGGTCTCCGATAATGTGAAATGTTTACTTGGTCTCCGATAATGTGAAAGATCTGCTTGCCCATTAGATAATATGAAAGATCTACTTGGCCTCCGATAATGTGAAAGATCTATTGGTCTCCGATAATGCGAAAGATATGCTTGGTCCCCGATACAAAGTCAGTGACTGCACTGTGGAACCAGGAGCGAGCGGTGCCGAACACAAAATGGACAGAGTCTGAGCGCCAGGCCGGTGGCAGCGCTGTGAGGTCTGTGACCGTGACGGACGTGACAGTGACACCAATTACCGGCCGTCACAAGTTTCCGTCGTCCTGGGATGTGACATTTTAACACCGCGGGCGGAACATCCGGACGTTACGGTCGGATCGGATCGCATCAGGGTTAGACTGTGGTCAAAATAATTGTATAAATTATTTTTAAATAGCCCCCTCTCCCCCGAAACACCACCGCCACCACCACAACCACCACCACCACCACCACCACCAACAACAACAACACAACACGAAACAAAGAAACAAAAAAGAGCAATAACAATAAAACAACGACAACAACAACTACAACAACAACTACAACAACAACCCCCACCACCACCACTTCACCCCCCCCCTCAAAAAAAAAAAAAAAACCCCACCCAAAACCCCACAACAACAACTAAACAATACAAAACAAAACAACAAAACACACACATACACACACACACACACACACACACACACACACACACACACACACACACACACACACACACACACACACACACACACACACACAACAACAACAACAACAACGACAACGACAACAACAGTCCAATGTTCTTCTACTGATGCAGACAGAATACAGCTGCATGCATAGCGGGGATGGAGATGGATGGAACAGAAAGATAACGTGAGTGTGGTAGGCTGAAAGCAAAAATAGACTAGTAGTAGTCGTAGCAGTAGTAGCAGTAGCAGTAGTAGTAGTAGTAGTAGTAGTAGTAGTAGTAGTAGTAGTAGTCGTCGTCGTAGTAGTAGCAGCAGCAGCAGTAGTAGTAGTAGCAGTAGTAGTAGTAGTAGCAGTAATAGTAGTAGTAGGAGCAGCAGCAGCAGTAGTGGTGTTCGATGACGAGCCAGAACGCTTTTTCTTCTACACAGAGACAGTCGTATTGTATAATTGTGTGTGTGTGTGTGTGTGTGTGTGTGTGTGTGTGTGTGTGTGTGTGTGTGTGTGTGTTGTGTGTGTGTGTGTGTGTGTGTGTGTGTGTGTGTGTGTGTGTGTGTGTGTGTGTGATTGTGGTGTGTGTGTGTGTGTGTGTGTGTGTGTGTGTGTGTGTGTATGCGTGCGTGCGTGTGCGTGTGCGTGCGTGCGTGCGTGCGTGTGCGTGTTATATATATATATATATATATATATATATATATATATATATATATATATATTATATATATATATATATATTGTGTGTGTGTGTGGTGTGTGTGTGTGTGTGTGTGTGTGTGTGTGTGTGTGTGTCTGTTGTCTGTGTTTCAGCGCCATT
>JABMCL010000578.1:317500-327500 GCA_018857735.1 Alviniconcha marisindica
TAATTAAAAACTGAACTCTCGGTTCGTCCTCCGCTTAATTGTCCGAGCGTGCCTAGGGGCGATAATCCAGGAAGGACGCGGCGGACAAAGCGTTACGTCACCCGAATGACATGCGCAGACTCAAGATCCTGTCAAAGATGTCTGACTACTTCCTGCCAAGACGAGGGGCTTTCCAGGGTCGCCGCCATTGTCCCAGACGCGCTGTTTCTATGGCGTGCGAACTGCAGGGGGAAAAGAAGTGCGACAGTGACGTGAATGTCGGATGTGGACGTGATTGGGAGGATTCAGGATGAGTGTGTGTGTGAGAGACTGCGAATAGACTGGTGGTGGTGGGGGGGGGGGGGGGGGGGGGGGGGGGAGGGGTGTCTTCTCTTCCAATAAGTAAATAAGCTATTTTGTTTTACTCTGTTTTATTTCTATAGTTTTAGTTTTGTTATGCTGAATTGTCTAATTGTCCTTTTGATTGTGGAATTCATGTGACCAAAAAGGCAATTTTTTAAAAATATATTTTATTATGCCTACTAAACTTCTTTTGTTTTGTTTGCTACGGGTGGCCTAAATCTGCATTAGTGAGCCGATTTGGCGTAGCGGTAAAGCGTTAGGATGATAAGCGGATGACGTCGGTTCTGTTACTTAGTTCGGCTCTCCTTAAAAGATGTGGTTTACGGACACTGTCTTGTGACTGTGATACAACAAAAAGGGAAATAAGACAGTTCAACACAACAAGGGTAAAAAATATGACCCCTCCCCCAAAAAAAAAAAACAACAACAACAACAAAACAAAAAAAAGAAGAAGTAAAAAGAAGAGTAAAACGACATAACTTACTTATTGGTATAGATCCCCCCCCTCCCCCCTCTCAACCTCGTCCCCACTCCACCCCCTCGCCCCCCTCCACCCCCCACCCCCACATGCACGCTCCTGCCCCCTTGCCCCCTCTCCGCCACCCTCCTCTCTTCACCCCCCTTTCACACACCCGTCTCCGCCTAATCCCCCCCTCCGCCTTCCCCCCTCCTGACCCTTGACCCCGGCGCTCCTCATGTTGTAGAAAGGTTTCTCAGAAAATGCACCGGATTGCACGTGCATCCAACGAAACTCCACTAGCTCTCAAATCAGCGTGGGTCATTTATGCTTTCACAAGCACGAACGCTGGGGTATATATATACCGCCACTCTGTTCCCATGGGAGGCAGCGTGCATGGCAGCCACCATAGCGCACTACACCCGAAGCCCTTGCAAGCGCCGAAAATGACTGCACACCCTTCCAGTGGCATTTTGGTCAACATCCTCCTCCGATAGAGAAGCGACAGTATTAGTCCGCTCCTGTGTTAATTCCCCCGTCATTATCTGCCTTTGAAGTGTCTGGGTAGAGAAGATCGTGTCCAAAGGTCAGCTGACGCGGAACAAAGGGAAATGGCCGATCGTTTTGTTTGCTGAGGCAATCACGCAGGGCTGGTTGCCCTGGAAGGGCTGATTAAGTTCAGAGGGTCTGTCTGTACACCAAGCGAGTCTGCACCCTCACACCCACTTGCTACTGTCTGCGAGTTTGATGCCGGATGGTGATGATGATGATGATGATTATCTGAACCCTCACACCCACTTGCTACTGTCTGCGAGTTTGATGCCGGATGATGATGATGATGATGATGATGTATGTGATTGACCCTCACACCCACTTGCTACTGTCTGCGAGTTTGATGCCGAGATGATGATAAGATGATGATGATGATGATGATATGACCTATTGCTATGGATTAGTCTGAGAAAGTACACCCACTTGCTACTGTCTGTGAGTTTGATGCCGGATGGTGATGATGATGATGATGATGATGATGATGATCTGCACCCTCACACCCAGTTGCTACTGTCTGCGAGTTTGATGCCGGATGATGATGATGATGAGATGATGATGATGATGATGATGATGATCTGAACCCTCACACCCACTTGCTACTGTCTGTGAGTTTGATGCCGGATGATGATGATGATGATGATGATGATGATGATGATCTGCACCCTCTCACCCACTTGCTACTGTCTGTGAGTTTGATGCCGGATGATGATGATGATGATGATGATGATGATCTGAACCCTCACACCCACTTGCTACTGTCTGTGAGTTTGATGCCGGATGATGATGATGATGATGATGATGATGATGATGATGATGATGATGATGATGATGATGATGATGATTACGACGACGACGACGACGACGACGACGACGACGATGATCTGCACCCTCACACCCACTTGCTACTACCTGTGAGTTTGATGCCGGATGATGATAATGATGATGATGATGATGATGATGATGATGATGATCTTCGCCCTCATGTCCACTTGCTATTGTGTGTGAGTTTAAATGTCGATGCTGCTGCTGCTGCTGCTGATGATGATCTGCACCCTCACACCCGCTTGCTACTGTCTGTAAGTTTAATGTCCCAAGATGATGATCATGGTGATGATCATGATGGTGGTGGTGGTGGTGATGATGATGGTGATGATGATGGTGCTGCCATAGTGGTGGTGCCGAAGACGAGGAGGACGTCGACGACGATAAAGATGATGCTGATGATGATGGTGGTGCCGATGCTGCTACTGCTGCTGCTGCTGGTGACAGTGACGGTGTCGACAACAAAGACGATGCCGACGACGACAACGACGATGAAGTTGATGATAACACTGGTTGTGTCCATTAGTGACGATGATGATAGTGATGGTAGTGGGTATTATGATGACAAAATCATCAGCGACATTACGAAAAGAAGTAGGGCAGCACGGCATAGCTGTTGATTGTTTATTCCTCCTCTTGTTGTTACCCTTATCGTCGTTGTCTTCATCGCCGTTATCATCACGATTATAGAAATCTTCTACCTCTTCATTCTGTGTATCGTTTGATTTTGTAGACGTCACATGCGAAAGGGTTTACACGTGTGAAGAGTTTTGCAGTGAGCATTTGGTTATGATAGAGTTAGATGGCTGTGGGTGTGAGCGTAAACGAGGGATAGGATGAAAACAGTGATGGCTGTGCTTGTGCTTATTTATTTGTCAATCATTTTACAGTATGTGTGGTGCTGTTTACTTTACAACGCATTTCCATAAGTAATAAATATTTTAATTTAATAATGCTTATGGTATTGATCTTTCCTGTACGTTATATTGCGCACTCCTAGACTGCATCGTTCATAGATGTGCACATTTTCTATGTTTGGAGACAATTCGGCATCAGACAAGACAATTTTAAACAGGTACAGCGTTGTTAGCCGGTTTTGGCCTAGCGGTAAAGCGTTAGGCTGGTAAGCAGAAGGGCCTCGGTTCGATTCCGCCTCTGCTCTCCTTTGTCTTTAAACAGATTTGCTTTATGGGCCTTTTGTGAATTTGCCACTCACAAGTAATGGAACCGGATAAAATGGCTTTTACCGCTTCGCACATCTTAATGCCGAACCATTCTGGTCCTGACAGTGTTGTGATGCGTATAGTCTCCCTCTTTCCTCGCCTTCTGGAAATTTGGTTCCCATTGAGCCAGTACCTCTTTGGAGGTAACTCGACGTTAAACATGTTTAACCAAACCGGGAACAGTGTCAGCTGTCGTGACTATGGAGTAGAGGCTCCATCCTATCCCTCTGCCCCCCTCCCCCCGTTTCACACACACACACACACACACACACACACACCTTCGCCATCCCCTGGTTTTAACTTAATATACGTGTTTCCAGGAGGGGCGGGGGGGGGGGGGGGGGGGGGGGCAGAGAGAGAGGGGGGAAGAGGGAGAGAAGAGAGAGAAGGGGGGGAGAGAGAGGAGAGAGAGAGAGAGAGAGAGAGAGAGAGAGAGAGAGAGAGAGAGAGAGAGAGATGCGCCCACTGAAATAAGGTCCGACAGCAGCGAAGCGGCACCAACATGTGAACTTAAAAGATATATGGGTCATTCTCCTGAAAACTGGTCAAAATTGTGACATCGAGGGTAAAAATTCAGAGTGTGAATTTTTTAATGCTATTATTTGGAAATGAAAGCTTTGACATCTCTTGTGTACATAAATTAAGACATAAATTGACAGGGTGACAGGAACTTGTTTAATTGTGCATTATGTTACGTCATAGGTCAGTGTCTCGCGCCTTACAGAAGACACCGAAATGCTTGAATAGAGTCGGCTCAGTGATCAGTTTGACTCTTGCCTTTTTTTATTATACAATATTTCCTAATTAATAAAGGAATATCTGTCACTTCTGACATTTAATTTTTTTTGTCCTGCCTCTTTAACGATTTCGGTTTAAAATGTCTTCTTCGAAGTACAAACATGCACGAAATAGACTACACATTTCTTTTCCTTAGTCCCCCCCCCCCTTCCCCCAAGTACATGAGGCGGGGGGGGGGGGGGGGAAGCGGGGGGGGGGGGGGGGGGAAGGGGAGGGGGGCATGCACTAACTGGTCTGAACCTTATATATAAATATACTTGTCAGAGGGATATTAGTTTTTTGCTTTCTAAAGTTAATAACCATCGCACTTAATTATAATCTGTCTCACATGTTATGTAGACATCCTCACAAGTACAAAAGGATATACTTCAACCATTGACCAAAAAACTTAATAAACAAGTATATTCATTACAAAAGCAATGTTCCTTCCACATTTTCTTGATTGGAACCGGTATTGATCCCTGCTTTAGATATCGGGATAGCCAAGAGTGGCAGCAATCTAGTCCACAGCCACCCAAGCCATATTCTCTGTCCTACGCCCTGTGTAAAAGCCTGTCTTGTGATGATGTACCATCAAACTAATTTGGATCGCAAAAGTTTAAGTATTTCTGAAGATCTAGTAGAAACGATTGTGGCTTTGACCTTGAACATAGGAAAATGATATTTCTGAATGATACTCTGGCTGATGATGATGCATCACCATACTAAGTTTGACCGATCAGAGATATTGTCCGGGCAAACATTCACTGAAGTTCAGAACCTTCACTGTGATCTTGACCTTGAATACAGCAAAGTAACCTTTTCACAAGACACTCCAGCTTGTGAACATGCATTGTCAAACTAAGTTGGTCGCCCCCAAAAATAAGCGGTTCAGAACATATAATAGAAATAGTCATATTTGATTGTATGAACCGATATTCAGTAACTGTGACCTTGACCTTGAAGATAGAAACCCATGTTTCGCATATGACGCTCTGGCTTATAATGATGTCTCGCCATACTGGGTTTGGTTACAAATGGTTCAGCGATGCATAAAATATCATCCAAACTAACATTAACTGAAACTTTTAACCTTGGCTATGCATTGACCTGAACACAGCAATCCAACATTTTCACTGGACACTTCTTTGCTTATGTAATCTACACTCAAATTGAGTTTGGTTGCAAAAGACTCACTGGTTTAGAACTAATAAAAGATATAGTAGAAACTGTCATATTTTGATTATATAAGTCCACACTGTGACCTTGACCTTGAAGATAGAATCCCATTTTTTCGCATGAAATTCCGGATCATGGCGGCGAACCACAATACCAAGTTTGGTTACAAAATATTACCAAACAAACACTCAGCCGAGTGGGAACAAATATGTGTCACGAGCGTTACATCCCTCACCCCTGAAGACACCACAGTGCTTTCTCTTTTCTAGTAAAATAATACACCACACACAGCGCAAAAAAGGGTCAAACGTTGCTGCCGCAAGTCAGCTGATGTGGACTGGTACGTTAGGGTAGGTCGAAAGTCACTGATACAAGCAGAAATAATTATTGTGTGCTCGCACGTTACACCATTGTAAGACTCCACGTCAACCACCCCTGAAAAATGACTGTAATTTATTTCGTATCTACTCTTTTGTCATCAAACAAGCATTAAAAATAAGGTGAAATGTGGTTATCTACTAAGCTGATGAAAAAAAAAGACAGTTTTGTGGTTTCAATTGGGAACAAGTCACAATATCGTGATACACACTCAGAAGACACCATCGGTAACGTGCGAGACATTGATTATCTTTCCTTTGTTTGGAGCTGTTAATAGCAAGCAACACACAATAAATATCATTTGTATGTAAGAACTGGCCTCCTTCTTTCTCATGAAACCTGTTTTTATTCCATCATGAACGATTCCAAGGAAATATATGCGATCAGCTAACCTTCCCAAAGCCATGTCACAAATGGCGGCCATGAAATGTCGCGATTTTTACCAAAAAAGGCTCACAGCGCAAGAAATAATGATGCATTTACCTATTGTGGCATTTCCCTTATTTCTCCAAACACATTACATCAGAAATATAGCGGTAGTTTAAAAAGTTTCATGTTTTAGTTTAATTTTTATTTCATCGGGAAAAGGTCCAGTTTTCAGGAGAATGACCCATATACCGGAACGTTTGTCTCTCTCAACGTGTGCACACGGGCCCTCCGTGAGCGAGAGTTCACCGAAAAGAAATGATTGTCAACTGGCGGAGGAAACTGCCGGTCAAAAAGAGCGGTGTACTTGTCTCGTCTCTGCATGCTGATTGGCCAGTCGCGTCTGTCACTCACAGCTCTGCGACACGTGAAGACTGTCGCCGCTGTAATCAGTTATGTATAACGCCTCCACCGTCGTTGTCAGTGTCCTTTCTCTTTCCTGCAATCATATCCATTGATTTCACGGATCATTGGCTGATCCAGCGAGAGATATGTCATCGGCGTAGACATCTGTCTGTCACAGAGAGGTCATGTCACCTGCAGAATTGTTAGTTAATTGGTTGGTGCTTTGTGCCCAGTCAGCCACATAGGGCTATATGTGGGCCAAAGCACCTGCAGAGTTGTTAGTTAGTTGGTTGGTGCTTTGTGCCCAGTCAGCCACATAGGGTTATATCTGGGCCAAACCACCTGCAGAGTTGTTAGTTAGTTGGTTGGTGCTTTGTGCCCAGTCAGCCACATAGGGCTATATGTGGGCCAAAGCATCTGCAGAGTTGTTAGTTAATTGGTTGGTGCTTTGTGCCCAGTCAGCCACATAGGGCTATATCTGGGCCAAAGCACCTGCAGAGTTGTTAGTTAATTGGTTGGTGCTTTGTGCCCAGTCAGCCACATAGGGCTATATCTGGGCTAAAGCACCTGCAGAGTTGTTAGTTAGTTGGTTGGTTAGTGCTTTCAGCCCAGTCAATCACATAGGGTTAGATAAGGGCTAATCCACACGCAGAAACGAAAATCTGTTATAGGATTATTTCAAACACAATGTTAGATTTTGTTGTTGTTAAAGTGATTGTTCATAGTCCTATGGGTAAGCTTGTATAACCTCTCTCTCTCTCTCTCTCTCTCTCTCTCTCTCTCTCTCTCTCTCTCTCTCTCTCTCTCTCTCTCTCTCTCTCTCTCTCTATATATATATATATATATATATATATATAGATAGATAGATAGATAGATAGATATAGATAGATATTTGGGGAGGGGTAATGTCACTTTGCTGTGAACCGACATTAAAAGAAACACTGATTGATTAATAAAAGACACAAAAGGCACACACACACACACACACACTGATTGATTAATAACACACACACACACACACACACACACACACACCGCACGCACGCACGCACACCACGCACGCACACACACACACACACACACACACACACACACACACACACACACGCACGCACACACACACACACACACACACACACACACACACACACACACACACACACACACACACACACACGACACCACACAACACACACACACACACACTCCCCCTCCCCCCAACACACACACACACACACACAACACACACACACACACACACACACACACACACACACACACACACACACACACACACACACACACACAGGAATGCTTTTTATTATTTTATTTTTTAGAAACTACAAAATATGCGTAAGATTTTTTAAAGAATTTATCGGTAAGCCTGTTCTTAATTGGGCGAAGTGTTTGTTCGGCGAATATACTTCGGACAGTTCGACGAACTATGATACGTTTCTTAACTGAACTTTCAGTTCGCCGATCATGGTTCGAACAGTTCGACGAACTATGATACGTTTCTTAACTGAACTTTCAGTTCGCCGAACATGGTTCGAACAGTTCGACGAACTATACTTCGTTCTTAATTGGCTCATAATGAGATGCAAGCTTCGGCCCGAACTTGCGGCAGAAGCGCAGCAGATAGCATCATCCAAAATGTAGCCTAAAGTCAAATCAAGTGAAGTCAGTATACTTTAAACATCCCTCACAGCGTAATTCAACTAACTATCATTCTGTGTCCCAGAGACAAGGCTGCGCCTCCCACAAGTCAACAAATAAAAATATAAAAAAATCCCGCCGAAGCGAGTGAAGTACCTAGCAACATCGTCGTCCATTTGTCTTTTTGTTTCTTCCTCATCCACAGGAGAGCTCTCTGCTCTAAGCCAGTCAGAGACAAGGTTCGCCGAACTGAGCGAATCTTCCCAGAACATGTTGAGCGAAGCTTTTTGGACCCCGAATACAGCTTCGTCGCAGTTCGACGAATATTCCGAACTGTATTCGCGAAACAAACGTTCGTCCAAATAAGAACCAACTGTATTCGCCGAATACTCCCAACTATGTTCGCGAACAAATGTTCGCTCAGTTAAGAACGGGCTGTAGGATTATCACTGGCAAAAACACGCTATGCAACCGGGTGGACGAGTCTAGGCACATAATTTATAGTGACACCAACAGAAGAAAAATATATTACGTCATGCTAGAAGCTAGGTCGGACTGGCACAGGATGGTCAGTCAAGCAAAAATATAATTTCTACGCGGACGGGCACGCTATAGTCGCGACAGCAGAAGAAAAGAAACGAAAAGCAAAAACAAAAACAAACAAAAAAGAAATGTCACGCGAGCAGAAGTCAGACTGTCATAGCACCATTAGTCTAGCAGAACGGAAAAGCGCAAGCAGATGGTCACGCCAGACTGTCATACAATATCGCTGCGTCCACAAGATAAAGAAAAGAAGTCACGCGATGAGAGGCAGGGGTTGTCAAAGGATGGTCACCCTTACGGAGGACAAATTGTACACGGGTGGAGTACACGTAAAACTGAGAGATATTATTACGCAAGCAGAAGAGGCAGAAGAATAAGAAGAAAGAGGAGGAAGAAGAAGAAGAGAAGAAGAAGAAAGAGGAGGAAGAAGAAGAAGAGAAGAAGAAGAAAGAGGAGGAAGAAGAAGAAGAGAAGAAGAAGAAAGAGGAGGAGGAAGGAAGAGAAGAAGAAGAAGGAGGAAGAAGAAGAAGAAGAAGAAAGAAGAAGAAGAAGAAGAAGAAGAAGAAGAAGAAGAAGGAGGAGGAGGAGGAGGAGGAGGAGGAAGAAGAAGAAGAAGAAGAAGGAGGAGGAGGAGGAGGAGGAGCAGCAGCAGGAGGAGGAAGAAGAAGAAGATGTCACGCTAGCAGGCGAGTGGTCAGTGGCTGTCACAGAACGGTCACTGTAGCAAAAACTCATTTTTTTTAATTAGCCGGACATGTCACAAATCACGCCAGTAACGCAGCTACCGAAGCGAAAACCCCGATAGCAGTTTCCATCTCGCATGGGTCCAATTAGCCAAAAATGGCAGCAGGGGGGCTCTGTCGTCTGGACATGGACTTATTAAAACGTTTCACCCGTCGGTCCCCCCCCCCCCCCCCCTCCACCCCGCCTCCCGCCACGCTCTTGTCCAAAACTGGACACGCGCGCCAGCCATCTGTCCATCCCCGGTGTCAGGGGAACATGGTCCACCCCTCACAATTTTCCCAGGGGAAAATTAGCCGCTACATAAAATCGAGGTATTTTTCGCTAGCTCCACCGGCAACTGGTTTGCGAGCCGCAATAAAGCCAAGATATACGGGTGGTCTGGCGCTACCGGCGAGTCTAGGGTCTAAATTTACCCACAGAGCTATATTCTGTCTTTCTCGGATTGCCGTCTTCGTGTCAGAGTTACATTTATTGGTGGAATAAAATTGGAGGAAAGGTGTCGACCTAGGACTAGGCAGTTTAAATGGCGAGGGACTTGGCATTTACTTTAAATGTG
>JABMCL010000578.1:345000-347500 GCA_018857735.1 Alviniconcha marisindica
GCGAAAGAGAAGGACTTAAAAGTACGGTACGTTCCGTGATCGTTCATATGGGGTGTTTACCAGGGGCGTGTCACTCTGATGTAAGAAAGGTTTAGTTGGGAAGGACGGGGTTATCTCTCAGGCTATTTTTGATGGCGTCTGTTGTCGTTGTTGCATATTACTTTTAAAACAATTCGGGAGAGGAGCGGGGGATGCTGAACTTGATTTGCCTTAGCAGATCACATTGTAGACTGTTTTTATAGAGACGTTTGTTCATATCAAAATGTTTTGATTGCATATGACTATCGTCACACACACACACACACACACACACACACACACACTCGCACGCACACACGCTCTCTCTCTCTCTCTCACACACACACACACACACACACACACACACACACACACGCACGCACGCACGCACGCACGCGCTCACACACACACACACACACACACACACACACACACACACACACACACACACACACACACACACACACGCGCGCGCCAGGAAGGAACAGAGAAACAAACATATATCACATAACAGCACAACAAAGTGCACCCAAACAATTTTTTTTTTTTAAATCATCCGAAATCACAACTTTCAGTCACGGAACATAATACAAACAAAACTTGACAGAACTATTTCACAGTTAACAAAACTCGACCAAAACAGACCCAGGAAGCACAACAGATCACAGCACTTACAGAACAAATCACTGATAAAACAGAACACTAACGGAACAGAACACCGTGCCAGGAAAGAACACTTCAATTACACAACGAACAGAACAAAACACTCACAGTATAATATAAAAATCACACAAAGCAGAACACATACAGGACAGCTACTATGACACTCACCTTCACGAGTGAACGTCACATACAACTCAGGGTTCCAGGCCCAGGCGAGATCAAGAGGAGGGAGGTGGAGCTGGACCCTCAAGTCAGCCCAGAAGAGATCATGAGCAGGGAGGTGGAGCTGGACCCTCAAGTCAGCCCAGAAGAGATCATGAGCAGGAGGTGAGCTGGACCTCAAGTCAGCCCAGAAGAGATCATGAGCAGGGAGGTGGAGCTGGACCCTCAAGTTAGTCCAGAAGAGATCATGAGCAGGGAGGTGGAGCTGGACCCTCAGCCCAGAAGAGATCATGAGCGGGGAGGTGGAGCTGGACCCTCAAGTCAGCCCAGAAGAGTTCATGAGCAGGGAGGTGGAGCTGGACCCTCAAGTCAGCCCAGAAGAGATCATGAGCAGGGAGGTGGAGCTGGACACTCAAGTGAGTCCAGAAGAGATCATGAGCAGGGAGGTGGAGCTGGACCCTCAAGTCAGCCCAGATGAGATCATGAGCAGGAGGTGGAGCTGGACCCTCAAGTTAGTCCAGAAGAGATCATGAGCAGGGAGGTGGGCTGGACCCTCAAGTTAGTCCAGAAGAGATCATGAGCAGGGAGGTGGAGCTGGACCCTCAGCCCAGAAGAGATCATGAGCGGGGAGGTGGAGCTGGGCTGCGAAAGTTGGACTTCTTTCGCTTGGGGTTGTTCCCCAACAACAGTGCAACGGACATTGTCCTTGTGACTCTGCCCAGCACGGCAGTTGAAACAGCAATTGCGCAGTGCACTAGTCGCTGGGCAATGGCGAGGGGACACCACCTTAACACTTCCATCGTTCTGGCGGTGGACCACCACGGTCTCTCCGGTCTTTTTCGGGCGGTTTCCGCGGTCGAGCCTTCACTCTCTCACCCTCTTCCCCCCCCCCCTGTCCCCTCCCCGTCCATAATAAGCAACCTCGCTTCTGTGGACGTAAAGCAACATGGTCACGTCCAAACTGATTTATGTCTGTAGACAAATAAGAACGACCATGACCCAGACGCCCACGTACGCGTGCCTGCTGCTCGTTCTCAACCACTTGAATTAAAACGGAGAAGAAAAAGGAGAAAAAGAAGAAGAAGAAAAGTCCGTTGACTGCGTGAGCAGCTGAAGGAAAAGTAAGTATAATGTCCCCTCGATTCTCGTGGCCAAGCGTTAGCGAGCTCACGCTTCAACCATTAACGGCAGCTGAAATAATTGACGGCAATTCCTGGAGAAAGCCGACACTCCTCCTGGCCAGCGAAATTGGTAACTGAACGCAAAAGGGTGAGTTAGGTGGGGGGTTTGAGCCGAAGTGGGAGGGAGTCTGGCTGTTTGTTGTTTCGCCTCGTTGACTAAAGGTTTGTTTTGAGATTTGAGGAAAATTCCGTTGCGATTTGCAAAGGCTGGGGCGGACTGAGTCTTTAAAAGCGGAAAATTCCGTTACGATTTGCAGAGACTGGTGGGGATAGAGACTTTAAAAGCTGGGAGTTTGTTTTTGTGTGCAGTTTCTGTAATCGATGTGTGCTATAGACGTGGAAATGCAGTGCTCTCTGTCTGTTTGTCTCTGTCTGTCTGTCTATCTGTCTGTCTCTGTTTCTGTTTCTCCGTCTCTGCCGTCTGTCTGTCTGTCTGTCTATCTGTCTCTGTCTCTGTCTCTCTGTCTCTGTCTCTC
>JABMCL010000578.1:360000-362500 GCA_018857735.1 Alviniconcha marisindica
GAGAGAGAGAGAGAGAGAGAGAGACAGACAGACAGACAGACAGACAGACAGACAGACAGACAGACAGACAGACAGAGACGGACAGAGACGGACAGAGACAGACAGACAGACAGACTGAGACGGAGACCGACAGACAGACAGAGACAGACAGACAGAGAGAGATACAGGGAGATAGAGATAGAGACAGAGACAGAGAGACAGAGACAGAGCCATACTAACTCTACACTGACTCTAGGGAGACTAAGTTAAGGCTGTTCTAGAGACATGTCTCAGCTAGAACATAATGAGGAAGACGCAATGGTCAGTCCCCCCCCCTCCCCCCCCACCTCCCTCCGATGTGAACTCATTTTATTACTTATAATAATATTTATAAAAAAAAAACACAAGTTTTGTTACTATAAAGTTTTCCTGTAAATCCAAGAGCGATCGTTTAATCTGCTGATTCTTCTGAAATTAATTTTGTTCTTAGTCTCCAAGAAGAATGTAAGTTTCACTTTAAATTCGGCCACATAATTTTATTGTGGTCATGTCACAGGTGGAATGTGAATTATTCAACTATAAATCCGTTCAGTGGCCTGCTCGGATTTTGAAGCTATACCTGGATCTATCAGACGTCAACTTTCACGACACGGTTTCCTCAAGAACAGCGGGGCATCATTAGCAGAGGTAACTGCGTTCCGATCGTCCCATCAGTTTTGACACAATCCGCCACCCATATCACCTCGCGTGCCCCTGACTCAGCTATAAAAAGCGTGCATGGGCGCGTCACGTCGATGATGAATGGAGTCTCAGCCAGCGCACCACCGACGATAAATGTAAATTGAAATTGTCTCTTCCAACGTACGTGGGATGTGATAAATGCGAAAACAAACGCACGTGGAAGGACAGGCGAGAATTTGGAAGCTGTAGCGGCCTTGAGGCTTGACTGACGTAGGGACTGAAGTGGTGCACGGCGCAGGCTTTTCCCACAATGCAGCGCACATGGACGTCACGTGAATGCACGTGCAGCTAGCTACACTGGGACGCGGATGCCGCCTGGGGCCCGGAGACACATTGCGAGAAACAGCGTGAGGTCTGACGAGCAGCGTGCGTGACTTATCACTTCCTCGCTGAATGACCTCACTACAGTTCCCTCCTCTTCTAACCCCGCCCCCCCCCTCCCCCCCTCCACTCTTCTCCCATCCCACACCAGTCTTTACAGGAACGAGCACTCTGGTTAGACCTCCGGCGATGCTTGGAGAGTGCTCTGCCCTTGTCGGTGGCAGTCGAAGATGATGTTGATGGTCTTCTCAGCACCCGTCGCGAATGTTGCGGTGCTTTTATGAGCTACCGGGGAACACCACAGCAAGAACTGGAAATAGCTGGATGGTTTGATGGCTCCGGAGTTCCTCCGACCGATACCTACGGCGTCGTCGTGAGTGCGGTTGTAAAAATCAGGCGATGGTTCTTGCTGAAGCTGTAGCTTAATAGCACGGCTGTGCGTACGTTGCACGGTGGGTTTCTATGAAGGCTTACTAGCGTCAAAAGCGCGTAATCCTATTCATGGCCACATAATTGCGAAAGATGTCCCTTTTTGACTTACACAGAAAAAAGCACGTAATTGTAATTATGTGCACACACACACACACACACACACACACACACACACACACACACACGCACGCACGCACGCACGCACGCACGCACGCACACACGCACGCACACACGCACACACACACACACACACACACACACACACACACACACACACACACACACACACACATTGTCTCAAAACAATGACGAACTGTCTCCACATACAGGGTTATGGCGTCAGAAGCACACATTCGTAATTATGTGCAAAAAATCTCAAACAGTCATGACTGTTATCTTTCTAAAACGAGATCGAAACACATCAGAGGTAAAAAAAAGAAAGAACGCCATGCATTCTGCCAAACACAAATCATGATCATGCCAACATTCTTCCTTGCACTGGACACCAAAACAACATTATAAAACAACAGAACCAAAGGCAAATAAGTATTTTACATCCCATTTTTCACTGTTTAACTGTTGTTTAAGTGTTGTTTTGTGGCTTGAAAACGGGGCTTACCCCCAAAATTCGCAAGTTGTGTTTTGTCACAGTTACAAGTATGCGCGAGAGATACTTACAATCATGTGAACGTAATAATTACAATTATTTTCTTTTGACGCTAGCGAGCCGCCATATCGAGTCTCTGGTATTCGAACGCCTTCTATTCCCCGCCCACCTACCCACCCACTCATTCACACACACACACACACACGCACACGCACGCACACACACACAAACACGCACGCACACACACACACGCACGCGCGCACACACACACACACACACACACACACACACACACACACACACACACACATACACACGCACGGCAGACACACACACACACACACACACATACCGCACAAACACACGAAATAACAACCCCGCCCATCTACCAAAAAAACAACAACAAAAAAACATCCCTCT
>JABMCL010000578.1:367500-370000 GCA_018857735.1 Alviniconcha marisindica
TTTAAAGGTTTCACTGAACCACATCCAACAGCCGCCCCTCCGGTGCAGAGCACGTGGTACACACACACACACACACACACACACACACACACACACACACACACGCACGGACGCACGCACACACACACACACAAAACACACACACACACACACACACACACACACACACACACACACACACACACACAACCGCAAGCACAAACACACTGCGCAAACACACACACACACATACATCCCCCTGCCCCCCCCCCCTACTCACACACAACCACCCACCACCACACACACACACACACACACACACACACACACACACACAACACACACACACACACACACACACACACAAATCGAGAACGCTATCGGTATTGAAAACCCCGTGTAAATGTGACATTCTCACGGGAGTTATAGATTCTTCTTGATTTTAACGTTGGGAAACTGCATAGGGTCCCCTCAGCATGAGTCATGCATTCCCATTTAAAAATTATTATTTTTACACTGTTTCCAAAGACATAAACTTGGAAACAAAATGCTGGACCACTGCTCCGAAAACAACTCAGTCAACAATCAATCAGTGAATCAATGTTTTATTTTAAATCTGTTGACCGCGACGTGATATTAGACAAACAACAATAAAAGAGTCAAACAACAACAAAAACACACAACACACACACCAACAACACACACACACACACACACAACACACACACACACACACACAAAACACGTACACACACACACACACACACACAACACACACACCACACACACACGCACACCCACCCCCCACCCCCCCCACAAAACACACACAGACACACACACACACACACACCACGACGCACCAAAACACACACACACACACATACCGGCACACACACACGCACACATACACACAAAACAAACAACAACGCAGCAACAACAACAACAACAACAAAGCAACAGCATATATTAGTATATTATACTAACTTGCCCACAACAATCAATTCAACAAAAGAAGTTATAACATCGGTAGTATGCAAAATATGTCTTATGTTTTTGCAAGTATTTTTCTGACATAACTGTCGTAATAGGACACTCAAGTAGTATGTGGTTAACAGATAAGATATATTCTTACAAATGCGTGTCACATCCTGTAAATAGTTAATGTTCTCAGTCAACACAAACGCAGTAAAGTCAAACATGTTCAACCACAAGCACATCTTCACGTTTACTTTTCCCCTAAATTTCAACCGGAAGTTAGTAGCGTTACAGTCTGCAATAATTATGCAGAGGTGCAGCACGGTCTCCATGGTCAGCTGTAACGGCCATCCTGATCCACAGGCCGTGCGGCCAAAGTGAACTGAAGGAGGATGGGGGTAGGGTGAGCGAGCGAGAGAGGGGGGGGGGAGAAGGAGAGATAGAGAAGGGAAGAGAGAAGAGAGAGAGAGAGAGAGAGAGAGAGAGAGAGAGAGAGACAGAGACAGAGACAGAGACAGACAGACAGACAGACAGACAGACAGACAGACAGACGGACGGACTGACAGACAGCAGACAGACAGAAACAGAGACAGAGAGACAAAGATAGAGACTCGACTGAATAAATTAATCACTGAATGAATAAACTTTACGAAGGTAGTGGATTAGACAATATCACAATGTCTTTTTTACATGCAGCCTTCGCCCACGTCACACACACACAGACACACAGACACACAGACACACACACACACACACACACACACACACACACACACACACACACACACACACACACACACACACGCAAGCACGAACGCACGCGCAAACACACACACACACATACTCCCCCCTCCCCCCCACTACTCACACACACAACACACACACACACACACACACACACACACACACACACACACACACACACACACACACACACACACACACACACACACACACACACACACACACAATCGAGAACGCTATCGGTATTGTAAACCCCGTGTAAATGTGACATTCTCACGGGAGTTAAGATTCTTCTTGGATTTTAACGTTGCGGAAACTGCATAGGGTCCCCTCAGCATGAGTCATGCATTCCCATTTAAAAAAAAAATTTTACACTGTTTCCAAAGACATAAACTTGGAAACAAAATGCTGGACCACTGCTCCGAAAACAACTCAGTCAACAATCAATCAGTGAATCAATGTTTTATTTTAAATCTGTTGACCGCGACGTGATATTAGACAAACAACAATAACAGGAGCAACAACAACAACAACAACAACACACACACACACACACACACACACACACACACACACACACACACACACACACACACACACACACACACACGCACCCCCCCCCCCCCCCACACACACACAGAGACACACACACACACACACACACACGCACGCACGCACACACACACACACACACACATACCGGCACACACACACGCACACATACACACAAAACAAACAACAACTGCAGCAACAACAACAACAACAACAAAGCAACAGCATATATTAGTATATTATACTAACT
>JABMCL010000578.1:377500-382500 GCA_018857735.1 Alviniconcha marisindica
CGTGGGCGTAGCATCCTTCACTCACTCCCTCACTCCCCATCCCAGGAATCCACGACTAACAAGACACCTGTCCGACGCACTCAAAACGGTGATTCCTTCTGAGGCGCTGTCTAAATTCCAGCGAAAAAGCTGTGGTCAGTCACAATAAACGTTGGTCAAGGTTTGAGTGGCCAACATTTGCTGACACTGCCCGCTTAGGAACGGGGCAAGGAGATAAAGCCTTTGTGTAATTATCTTCCTCTTCGTGCCACTGGTTCGCAGTTCCGGTCTCACCGAGACCGTACGTCTGTGACAGACTTTTCCCATCTAGCCGTCTGTCTTTCGGGTTTGATTGATATTCACGGGCAGTGCGTGCCAGGGTGTGTGTGTGTGTGTGTGTGTGTGTGTGTGTGTGTGTGTGTGTGTGTGTGTGTGTGTGCGACAGACAGACAGACAGAGACAGACAGACAGACAGAGAGAGAAAGACACAGAGAGAGAGAAATAGAGAGAAATAAAGAGAGAGAGAGACGGACAGACAGACAGACAGACAGACATAGTGAGAGAGAGAGAGAGAGAGAGAGAGAGAGAGAGAGAGAGAGAGAGAGAGAGAGAGAGAGAGAGAGAGAGAGAGAGTGTGTGTGTGTGTGTGTGTGTGTGTGTGTGAGTGTGTGTGTGTGTGTGTGTGTGTGTGTGTGGTGTGTGTGTGTGTGTGTGTGTGTGTGTGTGTGTGTGTGTGTGTGTTGGTGTGTGTGTGTGTGTGTGTGTGTGTGTGTGTGTGTGTGTGTGTGTGTGTGTGTGTGTGTGTGTGTGTGTGTGTGTGTTTGTCTATCTGTCCGTGCTTGCGTGTGTGCGCGCACGCGCGGGCGGGCCCCGGCTCCCACACATACACGCTCCGGCAAAAAATTACAAACCTGCACAAAAACCCGTAAAGGCGCACATTCATTTAAAATGAATTTCTTTACTTCCGCGTCAGAACGAGCATTGACCATTCAGTGTAGACGACCGTGGAAAAGAAAACAGCGAAAGCCAAAGCAGCCACCAAAAAAAGCACCAAGAGCTCGGCACAATGCCAGCTTTCCGTGGCTAGTAGACATCGTTTTTTTCCCCCTCAGCCATCAACTAAATTTTGATGAAAGACATAGAGGAGGTACGTGATTGGCTCACTTCTGGGTATAGGGAAGAAGGCCTAAGGGCCTTTTTAATATAAATCGTTCCACTTTTAACCCCAATCACGGGATTCCCAAGCGAGTTTGTAACAATTAAACTATTTTATGTACAGGTGGTTGCATAATGATGCATCGCTTAATTTCATGGTTAGTCCAGGAATTCGTGGATTTTTTTTCTTTTTCTTTTTTTCTTCTTCTTCTCTCTGAGGCAGTCTGGCTGCGAAATTTAGACAAAGAATGGTTTCTGTATTTCTTCCAACAGAGATGAGCGAACATCAAGAACATGCACCTTCTTGGAATCAAACCCGGATTGTCAGCATTGCGACACGAGGCACCTCATCCATAAAACCACCGGGTTCCGAAGTCCAGAACGCTTACAGATCGTGTCAGGGAGGGCAGTGGACCCTTGGGTAATCCGTCTTGAAGGAATGGACAAATCGCTTGGTCAGTCAGTCAGGCAGGACTGGTGAAAGACAGCCGTGTCCAGCATTGACAATGCTTTCTCCTTTCCTCCCATCAAGCTGTGTAGTCAGACGTCAAAGACGTCAGTTTGAGACGAAGTTGAAACGGCGAGCGACGATGGTGGGATACTGTTTTGTACCTTGTTGAAAGGAGATGGAAAGGCTGCTTATAAGTACGAAGCGGTCCTTGTGAGTATGTACTCCAAGTTTCGTGCAACAGAAATAGACCAAAAACACTGGTAAAAGTCAACCAACCAGCCGACCAACGAACCGTCAAACAAACAACGAAACAACAGAATTCAGTGCAATACAACGATACTTTATTAATCCTTAAAAAGGAAATTCGCTTGTCTGCCTCTATAAATAATCGATGAATCAGGTGAATAAAAAGTAAGTAAATGCATGCACAGTTTCACTTACAGCTGACGACAAATACATTCGATACTATACGTTTTGGTTTTAGTTCATTAACCTGCGGTTATGCCATACGGAATTGGTCAGAAAAAAAGAAGCTTTGCATACACGCATGAGAGGAACTCGATTAGCTTGCTTTCTGTTTCTCTTTCGTCTTAATTTTGATCATTTCTGATTAATCCAGATGCACCCCCCTCACCCCCCGCCCCAAGCCGTTGCTCATGAACAGAAAAATCACACGTTAGCTGTGACATAGCGAATAGGTCTGATCTACTTTTATATAATCTTTATAGTTAACAGTGTGTCAAATATTGGTTAAACCAAAATCACTTAACTGACTAACGGAAATCAGCAAGCATAGGGATTTAGTTAGCGCTCGAAAGATGTGCCACGAACACAGCAACAAATGTACCATAATCACCCACAGTACTTCTCACCTGGCAAGCGAGTAAATACAGAGTACGTAAACACCACACAGAGGTAAATAATTATCATCATAATAATAATGGATACTTAGAGCGCCTAAAACGTCTAACCGTTACACACTTTTTAAATGCACATATTTCGAAATACAGCACATACAACACGAACGCACATACACACACGCACGAACGCACACACGCACGCACGCACACACACACGCACGCACGCACGCACGCACGCACGCACGCACGCACAACTGAAACATTGTGAACTTTACATCTACAACTTCCCTTGTGGCCGCCATGCATACGAACACACACACACACACACACACACACACACACACACACACACACACACACACACACACACACTAACACAACACAATACACACACACACACACACACACACACACACACACACACACACCACACACACACACACATACACACACACACACACACATACACAACACACACACACACGCACGCACGCACGCACGCACGCACGCACACAAACACACACACACACACACACACACACACACACACACACACACACACACCACACACACACACACACACACACACACATATCCTCTTTCGAGTCTTTCTAGTGCTGTAATTAATTATTTTCAGTGTTTGTTCATTCTACACCAGCGCTCTATGCCTCGTCCTGTGTCAGATTATGCTAAACACAAAAAGGGACATTTGGTGAAGGTAGCGAGAGAGGGATGGCAGGAGGATCCCCAAGGCTTCGGCTGCGTTTCAAGCACGTGTGCATGCAAGCGCGAGCTCCCAGCTAGAGCACTTGACACTGACGCAAACATGTGGGAGAAGCCTCGTGCGTGCATGTACAAGACCGCACCTGCTGAAAACAACAGCTAAACGAAGATCTTTAGTAGAGAGAGAAAAGAGCAGAGGAGCAAATGACACACACACACACACACACACACACACACACACACACACACACACACACACACATCTATATCTATATATGGTACATGTATGTCTCCTCTGCTCGTCTCTCTCTCTCTCTCTCTGCTTCTCTCTCCCTCTGTCTGTCACTCTCCCTCTGCCTGTCTGTCTGTCTGTCTGTCTGTTTGTCTCTCTCTCTCTGACTGATTAATATCAAAGATCTTAGAACTGACACATGACGAAGCAACGTGTCCACCCGAACAGGGACACGGTATTATATATACGCTACATGTTAAACAATATATCGCTGACCCTACATTATCAATGCAGCGGATACCAGGGGAAAGGTGGTTGGAGGAGGGGGGCGGGGGGAGGGGGGGGGGGTTCTGTCACATCCTCCTCTGCGTATTTTTTTTTTTTTTTTTTGCAGCAGCAGCAAGTACAGCAGCAAAAGCTGCATTTATACAACCTGAAGATTCCAGACCGCGAATTCCGCCCAGTCTTCGGAGACTCGAAAGATGCCTGCTACTAGCAGCATTCTGATAGAACAGCATAGAGGTATGGTGTACGTGGCACCATGGAATCCAAGCAGACGCTGCATCAGTCATTCGCAGCGCTGCCCGCGTGGCCATCCATCATAATGTGAGTGGACAGTGGTCAGCGAATCAGGTGGTGTTAGTTTCTGCAGGTGAATGTTTTGTCTGCGATGCCTCTGGTCATTAGGGAAATGGTCAGATTTTTTCTTTTTTTCTTTTGCTCTGAGCGCGAAGGGGGTTGTTGTGAGGTCAGCGCCAACGTGATACAGAAGGTCCAAACATATAAAAGGTTCAAAAGAACGCTATTTGCTATTTAATGAGCCGGTTTGGCCTAGCGTTAAGGCGTTAGGCTGGTAAGCAGAGGAACTTCGGTTCGAATCCACTTCGGCTCTCCTTTCTCTTCAAAAATTGTGGTCTGTGGACACTTTCTTGCGACTTTGTCCCTCACAATTAGTGAAACTTTAAAATGTCTCTCATCACTGCCCATCTTAATGCAGGAGTCATTCCGGTGGTGACAGTGTAGCGATAGGTATAGAATCTCCCTCTCACGATTATGCTAAGGAGTAGTAAGTAAGTAAACACGGTGTTTAACGTCCACAGAAACCATAAGGCTTATTAGGGACGGGGAGAAAGCGGGAGGGACATTATAATTATACCTATCGCTACACCGTCACCACCAGAATGACTCCGGCATTAAGTTGGGCAGCAGTGAGAGCCATTTTAAAGTTTCATTAATTGTGAGGGACAAAGTCACAAGACAGTGTCCACTGACCACAACTTTGAAGAGAAAGGAGAGCCGGAACGGATACGAACCGAAGTCCCTCTGCTTACCAGCCTAACGCCTTAACGCTAGCTAGGCCAAACCGGCTCACATACGCTACGGAATATCTCCTCTTAGAGTTTTATACGCCTTGCAAGTGTATATTTGACGAGTACTTTAGGTCATTTTAGGGTCGCAAAATCTGAACGACTCTTCTTCTTGTTATTATTTTTCGTCGTCGTCGTCGTCGTCGTAGTAGTAGTAGTTCTAGTAGTAGTAGCGGTAGTAGTAGTATTTCTATCATCATCGTCATCATCATTATTGCTGTTATTGTTGTTGT
>JABMCL010000578.1:387500-400000 GCA_018857735.1 Alviniconcha marisindica
GCTTGATTTCTGGGTCGACGCCGTTTCCTACTGTACGCCGTATGGAACAGTGTACACGGCAGTGACTGAGAAATCAGTTCAGTCTAATAATTGTCACTTATGTGAAAAGACTTTAGATGAAAAGGAAGGGAGACCGGCAGGAATAATATTATGGCGACTTAGATCTAACTGCCATTACTGCGTGCGCTAGTGCGTGTGCACGCACACTCCCTCTCCCCCCCCTCACACCACCACACACACACACACACACACACACACACACACACTCACGGACGCACGCACATGCGCGCGCGCGTACACGCACACAGACACACACGGACACACGCACGCGCGTGCGCACGCACATACGCATACACACGCGCGCGCGCGTATTCACGCACGCACACACGCACTCACGCACGCTCTCTCTGTCTGTCTGTCTGTCTGTCTGTCTGTCTGTCTGTCTGTCTCTCTCTCTCTCTCTCTCTCTCTCTCTCTCTCTCTCCTCCTCTCTCTCTCCTCTCTCTCCTCTTCTCTCTCTCACACACACACACACACACACACACACCACACACACACACACCGCGTTGTTGTTCTTATGTGTGTGTGTGCACGCACGCACGCACGCACGCACGCACGCACGCACGCACGCACGCACGCACGCACGCACGCACACACACACACACACACACACACACACACACACACACACACACACACACACCTTGTTTCCTTCGTGAGATCAAGCTAAGACCCAAAAAGAAGAAGAAAAAAAGAAAAAAAGTTCTGATATTTTAGACAGCAATCAACCTGGTCTGCTTCCCGATTCGTGACGTAAAATTTCCTTTCGAAGTCTTTGCACTGCACGACGCTCCAAACCACGTCATCAACAAAACACGCAAAGGTGAAAAGGGTGGAAATCTGAGGATGTTTTGTATTATCTCATTAAAAGAAGTGGACTTTTTGTTTAACCTTTTGCCTGTTTTGATCTTCCTTTCAGAATAAATTATGAGCAACTCTTTCAGATCATTTTAATTTTAAATTTTATTTTCTCTTTATTTTTCAAATATATTTTATTATTATTATTATTCATAACACACACACACACACACACACACACACACACACACACACACACACACACACACCCCCCCCCCCCCCCACACACACACATACAAACAAACAAACCAAACTGGCGAAAAACAGCTCCAACACGTATTTCAACAACACATTTCCATCCTCGATGTTTCCACCGACAAGCTACCTACCGTAAATACATGGACCATACAATAGCGGAACTGGTCTGACCAGCGAGCTGTATAAATTATGTAAATAACCCTAGCTGGCCGAAGAAGCAACGAGCGTGTTGGCTGCGTCGATACATTTGTTGGCGAGAGAGGAAGGGAGATTAGAGGTGAGGCTAAACCACCGCCATACATACGATCGTCTGTCGTGACTGGCGATAGTACGGGGCAGTGATTGGGAGCTGTAAATCTGCACCACTTCTAGTGAGCCTTCTTGAAGCCTAGTTTTGGCCAATAACGGCCGTGTTCCTGTCCTCTTGTATTCCTGTCCTCTACTTCTTCTTCTTTTTCTTCTTCTTCGTCCTGATAAAACCGCACTGGTTGACTGGGCGTAAAACACCAACTTACTTACTCTTCTTCTTTTTCTTCTTCTGCTGCTGCTGCTGCTGCTGTTTGTTGTTATTGTTGCTCCTGGTGATGGCGGTGGTGGTGGTGGTGGAGACGCTGCCGATGTGTTGTTCTTCATTATCTTGCTGTTGTTGTTGTTGTTGCTGTGCTGTTATTGTTGTTGTTGTTGTTGCTGCTGCTGCTGTTGTTGCTGTAGCTGTTGTTGTTGTTGTTGTTGTGCTGCTGCTGCTGTGTGGTTGTTGTTGTTGTTGCTGCTGCTACTGTTGCTGTTGTTGCTGCTGCTCTTCTTCTGCTTCTTCTTCTTCCTCCTCCTCCTCTTCCTCCTCCTTCTTCCTCGTTTGATTCTTCCAGCAAGTCGGTTACCGCTTTTAAACTCTCGAAGATTATTTTGTCTCATCGTATGTTGTATTTATCATCAAAGGCTATGCGGTAACTCCTGAAAGCAGAATTTGTCTTTTACACTATAATCATGGCGGTATCCTCAATACTCCACAAAGCGGTAGTTAAATGAATCAGCACCGTTAAATCCTATGAAGTAGATTGGTGATGTCTTTGCCCGTATAGTAGTACACTTTATAGCCAATAATCGTGAAGGTATCCCCCATACTCCACATATAACAACTAAATGAATAAGCACCCTTGAATCTTACACAGTAGACTGGCGATGTCTTTGCCCATAATAATAGCAGTCCACTTTATAACCAATAATCGTGATGGTATTGGTCTTCGGCCCATTTTACCGTACAAACGACAACTCAATGAATGAACACCCTTGAATCTTACCCAGTAGATTGGCGATGTCTTCGGCCCTTCTACACTATTGGTCGGTTCAGGCGGGGTTGTTAACTCCCTTGACTTTTACCCGGCATCGCTTAAGTCCCTTGGCTGCTTTTACTTCCGGTGCGTACTCTCTTCGCAATGGAAGGCGGTGACAGTGAATTTGCGAATTTTACACTGCCAATTTTAAAGACATTTTTTTTTCGAGGCCCGTAGTCAGAATGTGTCTGGCAACAAGCAACAACTTGTTGCTCGTGCTATAGGATGCCCCAAAACATTTCTTCCACGAACTCGCGATCTTCTGGTCAGCCAAACAACGACGCAAAGACACTTTTTTCTATCCTCCATCCCCTTTTCCCGGTAATTTTTGCAACTGCAACAGTGGTGGCATTTGTACTGCTTCGCAGTTATAGATTCAACTTCCATGTTATACACAGCGTGAAGAAATGCCTACTCAGAAAGCGGCCCAGAAGTGACGCTGCGACCTCTCGCGTCTTCTTGCGCGAAAGATTACTAAGGGCATTCACTTGTGCAAACCAGCTTCACTGAACCGCCAAATATAGCCACCCCAGCTCCTGTTTAGACAGAGAATTCCGAACAGCTTGGACTGAAAGACATGCACGCAACTGCATCTATAGCCTATCACAGACCGCTAGTGGACAGGTCCCACGCATCACGTGCATCCTGTACTTATTAATTCAGTCGGTGTGTTGGTGGAAGGCGTGAGGCAAAGGGATGGCTTGTCCCGATGGTCACGCCAGTTGGACACCTGACTTACAGGAACGGTTGCTGTGCTGCAGTGCCTGAGTGAGGCCAGCAGGGAAGAGGTTAATATGACGTGGTTCGATCTTTTGTTGCTCTAACTGGGGATGACGTTGAGTCGGTAACTGGTGCAGACTCTGTCTATGGCTATGTCTGTCTGTCACGTCTATCTGTGTCTCTGCCTGTTTCGCTGTGTCCTTGTCTCTGTATCTCTGTCTCTGTTTCTGTCTGTCGTCTGTTCCCCTCTGTCTGTCTGTTCTGCCTGTCTCTGTCTGTCTCCTGGCATGATAGTCAAGTCTAATAACGCTTTTATGCTCAAGCTTGTTCAGGTTTACCTCCATTGTAGTTTGTTCCTCTGTGTTGTGTGTGTGTGTGTTGTGTGTGTGTGTGTGTGTGTGTGTGTGTGTGTGTGTGTGTGTGTGTGTGTGTGTTGTTTATTACAGCCACTTCTCCTGTCCACCCACCCCCCACCCCCTACCCCACCCCCCTCCCCCCACCCCCACCCCCCAATCAAATCACATTTCTACAAAATGCTGCCGATGTGTTTCAGTTTTGATGATGACCCGGAAGACGACGAAGACTCAGAAGACGGCGTCCATAGCATTGAAGAAAACGTTGCAAAGTGGCTACGGTGAACAATAGTGCAAAAATACAACAACAACAACAACAATAACAAAAACCACTACGGTACAAAAAATATGTATATTGTAGGCCTCCGTAGCAGATTACCTGCTGACTGAAACTAAAGCTCCTACCTGGCCTGAGGCTAAGGTTGCTAGTAGCCTATACACGGACCACCGACGCAGATCTGACAGATCGCGATGAACAGGTAGATACAGATAAACAGGTACCAGCTGTGCTTTTGACACACCTCAACTGGAACTCTGGCCTTGGGCACAGGAGAAATAGGTAATAATAACTACTGTGGGTTTCCTAATTAAGGTGTCACAATATTGTAGCCAGGGGCGTTTGCGCCTAATTTCCAAGGAGTAATTAACTGTGAGGAATTGCAGGTGAGAAAGCTCAAAAGGGGATGGATTAATTATTATTGGTTTTGTCTGCTCTCTCTCTCTCTCTCTCTGTCTCTCTCTCTTCTCTCTCTCTCTCTCTCTCTCTCTCTCTCTCTTCTCTCTTTTTCCTCTCTCTTGTCTTCTTTCTTCTCTCTGTCTCTTCTGTTCTGTCTCTTCTGTCTTCTTCCTTTGCCTGTCTCTGTTTTCTGTCTGTCTGCCCTTTCTGCCCTTCTGTCGTCTGTCTCCCTGTCCCCTGTCTGTCCTGCCCTTCTGTTTCCTGCCCTGTCTGTCTGTCTTCCTGTCTTCGTCTGTCTGTCTGTCTGTTCTTTGTCTGTCTGTCTTCTGTCTGCTTCTGTCTCTCTCTGCCTCTCTCTCTCTCCTTTTCCCCTCTCTCTCTCTCTCTCTCTCTCCCCTCTCCTCTCCTCTCTCTCTCTCTCTCTCTCTCTCTCTCTCCTCTCTCTCTCTCTCATTTTGATGTGCAAATTAAGCCGATGCTCTTGTATGGTTCAGAAATTTGGGGTCTGAAGGAGTATACGTCAGTGGAGAAAGTTCATACATTTGCCCTCAAAAAGCTTTTAAATTTAGTCCTAGAACGCCCAATGACATGGCATATGGAGAGACAGGTCGTTTTCCACTATATGTTCATTCCATACAGCCTGTATAAAGTACTGGTTTACCCCCTTACTACAAGGGACTTTTCAAGGCACCACGAAAGGCTTACAATATGCTGTTATTGCTGCATAAAGCGCAATTCTGCTGGGTGTCACAGGTCATCAGGTCTTGTAAAATTTGGCTTCGGATTTGTTTGGGGAAAAATCAAGGTGTGCAAAATCCAAAAACATTCATCAAGGCGTTTAAAAAAAGGCTTTATTGCCATACCAGAATGGCCATGACACATCGCAAAGTACCAAATTTCCCATATAAAAGGATTTTAAGATCTCCTTTTCCTTAAACCGTCTTCACCTCTGTGACAAACAAACACATTAGGGACGTTTTGAAAAGGGTTCAGAATTGGAGCACCAACATACGTACCCAAACTAAATATGTTGCACACACGCCAGGTGTCTGATGTGTCCATTATGTAAAAACGGCGTAGAAGATGAAATGCATACCTTTTTTTAAATTGCAAATTTCTTGATGCCGGAAAAAAAAATATTCCCAGAAAATATACTGTGCACCTTCCTATGTACTTTTAACAATGATGCAAATAAAATTTGTCTTCACGACCAGGTAGATTCATCTACCATAAAATAAACGCCGCGAGGTATACCAGGCCACAAAAAGCTTTTTTCGGGAACCCAAAAAGTTTAAACCTTGATGTGATTTAAGTGGGGTTTATTCCTTGTGTATTCTCTCCCCTTGTTTTGATGCCCACTTAGGGGAAAAAAAGGGGGGAAGGTTCCCCCCCCCCCCCCCCTCCCCCCAAACCCTCCTCCCCTTCATTAACCGGGTTTTCTTTAATTTATGATTACTTTATGTTTTCACTAGGGTTTTTTTTGCTTTTTTTGTGTGTGTGTGTGTGTTGGGGTGTGTGTGTGTGTGTGTGTTTTTGTTTTGTGGTGTGTGTGTGTTTTTGTTTGCGGGGGTGGGGGGGGGGCTTTTTCTGGTTTTTTTTTTGTTGTTGTTGCTGTTCTTTTTTGTTTTGTTTTTTGTTTTTTTTTCGTTTTGTTCCCCTTTTTTTTTCCCGTTTTTTTTGTCTTGTCTGTTTTTTAGTGTTGTTTTTTTAACTGTTTTGTATAGGTGGTATGTCTGTTTTAATATACCTTTGTTCTGGTTTTCTCTCTCTCTCTCTCTCTCTCTCTCTCTCTCCCCCTCTCTCTCTCTCTCTCTCCCCTCTCTCCCTCCCCCCTCTCTCCTCTCTCTCCCTCTCACCCCCACCCCCCCTTTCTTTCTCCCCTCTCTCCTTCCCCCCTCTCTCCCGACCATCTTTCTTCTTTGCCTACAATAATCAACGAAACGCCTTGAACAATGGTCACTGGGTGCGCTGGAGAAAACGACCCTTAAACATTTTCGGTTTCTTAAATTCTTAATTTCAAATGTTTTTTTCTTTTTTGTTTTTGTTTTTTTCTTTGACTGCTGGGCGAAGCATAGCAGGATTGCAGGTAATAATTTCCTTTAACTCTGCAAAGGCCTCAAGACCTGTAACCTGAAACCGAATGAGGCCGAGAGCGCTTCTGGAGAATCGATAAACAAAGGGAGTTAACTAACGTTCGAAAGACGTCACACGAACACAAAACAACAAAGACCCGAGTCGCTTACGGCAACGCTCGGTTGGCATGCGAATAGATACAAGGTAGGCCTACATAAACTGCAAGCGGCAAGGCAACAGCCTAAACCTATCACGAAATATCCACCCGATTTATATTTATTTTGGGACTACTGGGGACCGGGATGGTAGATAACGGTGGGAGATGGAACCGAGTTATTTAACACATAATTATATAATTTAGTTATGGTTGTCTTGTTTTGTTTTTGTTTTTTCCCCAGCGAAACAAAGCGCTGTTTCGGAGCACGTTCTGTGTACACCGTGCAACAATGCACCAGTTGACAGTGTCACTTCATTCCAAGCCACATAAGTAGGGTGCACGTGTGTTTAGCTGTAACCTGCCACCTGCACTTTTGTCAGAATGACTGAGAACTATTATGAGCTTTTATGGTAACATTTGATATAACGTAATGGTTGACAGGGGCGTAAAACATCAAGTTACTTAGTAGAATAGAACAGATCTAGGGAAATGTACTCACATAATTATACGACGAAAGACAAGGAAACAAGGAAACAGAAGCGCTTTCGACCGAAAATTGTCTTCTTTTGGTGTAATTTACTTACTTATTTATATTGTAACAAAGGGGTGGAACGGATACCGAAATAAGTGTTAGCACAGAAACTTGACCCTGGGGGGGGAAAAAACCTAAAAAAACACAAATCGCCGCTCCTACGGGGACTCGAACCCGCGACCTTTCGATCATGATTCCGGCGCTCCAACCACTTAGCTTCCCTTCGTCCGCGTTACGCATATTTCGTTGTTGTTAGTAATAATATTACATAATAATGTATTACTAGTAATAATATTATTGAAGCGTAGGGAACCTTTGACAGCTCTGGTTTTTATACTCAAAGACAGATTAACTTTAATTTCCGCGTCCGTAGTGCCCCTCCGGGAGAATTTCTACATCCGCAGTGCCCCGCCGGGCGAACCTAAAGGCTTAAAGGAAATGTCCATGCAGACCCACCCGACTCTCCCGGAAAAGGGGCAGGGGGTCTGGTTTTAATTCCCTAGTTCCCAGTGACATCAAACCGGGAGATCAAAAGGGAGCTTCACACTGGGCCATCTTATTGAAAAAACAGCGAAAAAAACGGAGGGTTTAATCGGGGAAAAGAGAGAGAGGGGGGGGGGGGGGGGGGGGGGGGGGGGGGGGGGGGGGGGGGGGGGGGGGGGGGGGAAAGGAGAGGGGGAGAGAAGAGACAGGGGACAGAGAGACAAGACAAAAGAGGGCAGAGAGAGGGTGGGGGAGGGGGAAAGAGGAGAAAAAGAAAAAGAGGAAAAAAGGGAGAGAGAGGGGAAATAAGAAGAAGGGCAGAAAAAAAGGGGAAAAAGAAGAGAAGAAAAAGAGGGGGGGGGGGGAGAGAGAGAGAGACAAAAGAGACAGAGACAGAGACAAAACAAAAAAGAGAAAGGAAAGACAAAAAAAAAAAGGGGGCACAAAAAAAACAGAAAAGACAGGCAGAAAACAGAAAAGGCAGAGAGAAAAACAGAAGCAAGACGACAGACAGACGAACAGTAGAGAAAAGAAGACACAGACAAAAAAAAAAAGAAACAGAGGAGAAAACAAAAAAAACAAACCGAAAAGGGGAGGAGGGAAGGGGGGAGAAAACAACAAACAAAGAAAAAAAAAAAAAAAAAAAAAAAAAAACCAAAAAAGAAAAAGGAAACAGAAAACAGAAAACAGAAAAAACAAAAAAGACAAAACAAAAAAGAGACAGAGATTTTTTCGTGGTTTTAATTCGCCGGGGGTAAACCCCCGTTTGTAATTTTTCCCGTCCGAATCAGGGTTCAAACAAATATTTTATTCCCCGGGGTGGCGGTTTTTCTTAAAGTCTGTGTGGGGTGTTTTTTATAATTTCGAAAATTTTCCCCCTTTATTTTCAGGGGGGAGAGCAAAGGGGGTGGCGGTAAAAGGGGGGGGGTGGAGTGGGGGGGGGGGGGGGGGGGGGGGGGGGGGGGGGGGGTGATGAGGGGGGGGGGGAAGGGTGGGGGGGGGGGTGACAAACTAGGTAATTGAATTTGTTTTTTGAAAAACAGGGCCCCTGAGGCCCGGGAAGGGGGGCAAAAGTGGAAGGAAAAAAAAAAAAAAGAAAGAAAAAAGAAAAAGAGAGAGGGGAGAGAGAGAGAGAGAGAGAAAAAGGGGGAGAGAGAGAGAGAGAGAGAGGAGGGGTGGGATTTTGCATGAAATAAAAAGAATAGGAGGGAAGGGTGTGCCTTTTTGGGGTGTGGGGGGTGGGGGGGGGGGGGGGGTGGGGGGGGGGGGGGGGGGTAGTATTAAATAAAAAATTTACTAGGGCCCGGATGTGTGTGTGGGGGAAAGGGGAGGGGGGGGGGTGGGGGGGGGGGGGGGGGGAGTAGTATATTTTGAAAAAAGGGGAATATTGGGGCCCCCCAAGGGTTTAGGAAACTTGTTTAGGGGTCGGGGCTGTGAAAAAGTTTTTTTTTTTGGTTTAAAACCTTTTAAAGAGCCTTCCCGTTTCCGTGGACGTAAAACTTTATTGAAAACCCTGCTTCCCGGCCAATTTTGGTCTCAGGCCCCAATTGTCAGCAAAAATCTGAGGACATTAACAACACTACCTACCCAATATGGAGCCGGTTTGGGGGGGGGGGTTGGGGGGGGGGTAAAAGGGGAGGGGGGAGATTGGGGGAGGGGAAAAAAAAATCTGAAAAAACCCCCCCCCCCCCCCCCCCCCCCCCCCCCCCCCCCCCCCCCCCAAAACCCCCCCCCCCCCCCCCCCCCCCCCAAAAAAAAAAAAAAAAACACACAAAAAAAAAAAACAAAAAAACACAAAAAAACACAATCGTTTTTTTCCCCAAGGGAAAATTTTTTGTTTCCTTTGATTTTAAATTGGGTTTCCCCAAAAATTGTATCGTTTATTTTTAATATTATTCTGATTATTATTTTTAAAACTTAAACCAGATGCCCAACTCTGCGGGTTTTAATATTTTTCCCCCCTGGAGACTTTGGTTTTTTACCACAGACAACGTAGTGGGGTTCATTTAGCGACTGCCACGCTAGATGAAACGTGTAAATGCAATTACCGCTGACCCCTATCACTTTCGGAATCATGCATTTCGCCACTGGAATAAAAATGTTTTTGTGGCACGCGGGTTTAAAAATTATGAAAGTTTTTTCCCTCACCTAGTTTGGTGGCAGTTTCTTCATAATATACGTACCCTGGCACACCGTATGTGAACGGCCCCCAAATTAAAAAGTAATCTGGCTGAACGTACGGACATGATAAACGGGAGCAAAAATTTCCCTAAACCGTTTTTTTTTTTGGTGTGTGTGTGTGTGTGTGTGGTGCGGGGGTTGGGGTAGTGCGTGCCCTTTCCCTGCGTTGCGTGCGGCGTCGTGCGTGGTTTGGGGGTGTGTTGGTGTGTGTGTGTGTGTGTGTGTGTGTGTGTGTGTGTGTTTTTGTGTTTTGTGGGGGTGGGGGTGTGTGTGTGTGT
Organism: Alviniconcha marisindica; assembly: GCA_018857735.1. Lineage (NCBI taxonomy): Eukaryota > Metazoa > Mollusca > Gastropoda > Provannidae > Alviniconcha > Alviniconcha marisindica. Next base: position 397,401 of record JABMCL010000578.1, read on the forward strand.
GTGCGTGATGTTTTTGTTTGTTTGTTGTTGTTGTTGTTGATGGTGCTGGTGCTGGTATTGGTGTTGTTGTTTCGACCTTGGGTGACAGTCAGTTTTTCTTCTTGATTGTTTAAACCATTATTATTATTATTATATGATGTTGATGATGATGATGATGATGATGATTGCTTTTATATAGCGCTATTCTCCGCTCTCGAGCAGACTCACTCCGCTCGCATGTGATTCTACTTGAGTGACTAGTTTTTATAGCGCGTTTTTGAATATCCACTGAAGTGGTGTACTTACGTAAAAGGTTATTTCAGGATATACCTCCGGTGGAGTTTATGTACCTTGTATTTACTCGTATGCCAGGTGAGAATTACCATAGGCGGCTCCAATTTTTGTTGTCATATTTGTTTGACGTCTTTGAAGCGCTAATTAACTCCCTTGTGTGTTGATTCTCTCTCTCTCTCTCTGTCTCTGTCTCTGTCTCTGTCTCTCTCTGTCTCTCTGTCTCTCTGTCTCTCTGTCTCTGTCTCTGTCTCTCTCTCTCTCTCTCTCTCTCTCTCTCTCTCTCTCTCTCTCTCTCTCTCTCTCTCTCTCTCTCTCTCTCTCCCTCTCTCTCTCTCTCTCTCTCTCCCTCCCTCCTCTCTACTCTCCTCTATCTCGCTCTCTCGGCTCAACTCTCTCTCTCTTTTGACGTTGTTAAAGACAGGCAATATATGGAACGACAAATTTCACGCATTTCAAGACAGGAAGTACGTCATTACAGCGCAACTTTCATCAGGCATACCGGGCAACGCATCGCGCGTCAGCAGTCGATTTCGAGACGTCATAATTAATTATCCAGCCTCAGCGCATCTAGAAATGAGATCAGTGTTTTAAAAAGTATCAGGTGGTTTAAGTAACAGCAACGCTTGGTACTGGGACATTCCAGAGACAGAGCAACAATACTGACTGCAACTGCGTGATATTTGGCATTGGATTCAACATCACTACAAAAGGAAACAAAAAACAAAAACAAAAAAGGTTTTGCTGATTAATATTCACATTTCGGGATGATTGCTTTTAGGTCAGTAATAATCAGGATTTTATGCAGCAGTGGAAGCTGGTGTGCCGTGGTTGGATTGGACATCCAAACAGAAATCATGTCAGAAATTGTTTATAATTATGCTACTGCATTTTTTTTTTTTCAGTCTGACACCGGGGGGCTTTGCTTGTCCATTTAATCTCAGTACTGGGTAGGGGTTTACACATAAGGGGGCGCCCGGGCACACACACACACACCACACACACACACACACACACACACACAAAAACACACACACACACACACACAAACCACACACAAACACACCCCACACACACACACACACACCCCCACACACACACACACAACGCTCCCAACAACGCACACAAAACACACACCCACACACACACACACAACACCCCCACCCCCAACAAACCACCCCCGACGCACGCCCCCCACCGCACACACCACGCGCGCACATACACACACACCCCACACACCCCACACACACCCCCACACCACCCAACAACCCACACCCCCACACACACACACACACACACACACACAACACACACACACACACACACACACGCACACACACACACACACACAAAAACACCACCCCCCGCCCACACCACACACACACACACACACACACACACACACACACAAAAACACACCACCACACACACACACGCGCGCACACACCCCACACACACACACACACACACACACAACACACACACACGCCACGACGACGACGGTGATAACAATAACCACCACCACAACGAAAACAGCACACAGCAAGAACAGAAACCACAAGAGAGCTAAAAGTAGAAACCAACTATGTCCCGTATTTGCCTTTAGTATTGGGTTTCACTGGAATGGAGGCGTAATTGTTCTTCCCTTGCTCGAACACAGAACGTATGATCTCTGAACCGCGTGCACATGTATTCCTTGTAACAAACATCTCGAAAGGAACATGGCACTTTTCTTTTTGTACACCATCTCTCCAGTTGCCCCTGGAAAACGGCTTCACCAACAGCATCAGCTCAGCAGCAACAATAGGCGGAAAAGCCATTAGCACATAAAACAGCATCATTCTCAATTCCCAAAATCTGGAACTTGACAATCAAGCAGAATTGTAGCTGGCAAATACGGAAAAAATGGATGGTTTCCTGGCAAGGTGTTTTTTTCCCCTCCTCTCTCTCTCTCTCTCTCTCTCTCTCTCTCTCTCTCTCTCTCTCTCTCTCTCTCTCTGTGTCTCTGTCTCTGTCTGCCTGTCTTTCTGTCTGCCTGCCTGTCTCTGTCTCTGTGTCTCTCTCTGTCTCTGTCTCTCTCTGTCTCTCTCTGTGTCTGTCTCTGTCTCTTTCTGTCTCTGTCTCTCTCTGTCTCTCTGTCTCTCTATGTCTCTCTCTGTCTCTGTCTCTCTGTCTCTGTCTGTCTGTCTGTCTGTCTGTCTGTCTGTCTGTCTGTCTGTCTCTCTGCTTCTCTCTGTCTCTCTCTCTCTCTCTCTCTCTCTCTCTCTCTCTCTCTCTCTCTCTCTCTCTCTCTCTCTCTTTTGGGGGGAAGCGGTGGTGGGGTTGGGTGA
>JABMCL010000578.1:407500-412500 GCA_018857735.1 Alviniconcha marisindica
GGGGGTAGGGGAAGGGGTAGGGTAGGGAGGGGGGTAGCTAGCTAGCTAGCTAAGGGCACATTGCCCTTGCCTGGTAGTGTCCTTAGCTGGCTGCATGCATGCATACAGCCCCCGTAGCGAGGTCGACGATGCAGTGCAAGCTTCGTTAAGCTTAGGGTCGTTGCAGCTCTGGAGGGGGGGGGGGGGGGGGGGGGTGCTCTGTCTGTCGATGTTCTGGCTGCATGACAATGCCGAGGACGAATGCAGCGCAAGCTTCGCCATGGTCTGGTGGTTCCGAAGCCAGAGAAAGGACTGTCTATCTGGCGGTGTCCTGATTACCTGACAATAAAGACCAACAATAAGGTGCAGACTTCGTCAGGCTTAGGGTTGCTGCGGCCTGGGAGGAACTCTGCAGTGCAGGCTTCGTCAAGCTCAGATTCGTTGCAATGCAGTGCAGGCTTTGTTAAGCTCAGGTTTGTTGCAGCCTGGGAGGAACTCTGGCGATGAGGGTGGACAATGCTGAGCACGCATCAGATTCGTGATCTTACGTATCAGCTTCGGAGGAATCTCACGCAAACAGGGTCGCGTGATTTCTCAGGACCGTTTCAGCCCGGAGGAACTCTGTCTGACAATGAGGGTCAACAACGCAGTGCAAGCTTTGTGAAGCTCAGGTTTGTTGCAGGCTGGGAGGACCTCTGTCTGACAATGAGGGTCGACTATGCGGTGCAGGCTTTGTCAAGCTCAGGGTGGCTGCAACCTGGGAGGAACTCTGTCTGGCAATGAGGATGAACAATGCTGTGCACGCATCAAATTCGGGAATCTCACGATTGCTGCAACCCTGGAGGAACAATGTCTGACAGTGAGGATCGACGATGCAGTGCAGGCTTCGTCAAGCTCAGGGATGTTGCAGCCTGGGAGGAACGCTCTCTGAGAATGAGGATCGCAGCGCAGGCTTTGTCAAGCTCAGGGTGGCTGCAGCCTGGGAGGAACTCTGACAATGAGGGTCGACTATGCAGAGCAGGCTTTGTCAAGCTTAGGGCGGCTGCAGCCTGGGAGGAACTCTGTCTGGCAATGAGGGTCGACAATACGGTGCAGGCATTGTGAAGCTCAGGTTTGTTGCAGCCTGGGAGGATCGCTCTCTGACAGTGAAGATCGCAATGCAGGCTTCGTCAAGCTCAGGTTTGTTGCAGCCTGCGAGGATCGCTCTCTGACAGTGAAGATCGCGATGCAGGCTTCGTCAAGCTCAGGTTTGTTGCAGCCTGGGAGGATCGCTCTCTGACAGTGAAGATCGCAATGCAGGCTTCGTCAAGCTCAGGTTCGTTGCAGCCTGGGAGGATCGCTCTCTGACAGTGAAGATCGCAATGCAGGCTTCGTCAAGCTCAGGTTCGTTGCAGCCTGGGAGGATCGCTCTCTGACGGTGAAGATCGCAATGCAGGCTTCGTCAAGCTCAGGTTTGTTGCAGGCTGGTAGGAACTCTGACTGACAATGAGGGTCGACAATGCAGTGCAGATTTTGTGAAGCTCAGGGATGTTGCAGCCTATGAGGAACCCTGATTGACAATGAGGGTGGACGATGCTGTGTACGCATCAGATTCATGAATATCACGGTTATTGCAGCCTAGGAGGAACTCTGACAGTGAGGATCGCAGGGCAGGATTTTTGAAGCTCAGGTTTGTTGCCGGCTGGGAGGAACTCTGGCAATGAGGGTCGACAACACGGTGCATGCTTTGTCCAGCTCAAGGATGTTGCAACCTGGGAGGAACGTCCCTGACGATGAGGATGGCAGTGCAGGCTTCGTCAAGCTCAGGGTGGCTGCAGCCTGGGAGGAACTATGTCTGGCGATGAGGATCGACAATGCAATGCAGGCTTTGTGAAGCTCGGGGTGCTGCAGCCTGGGAGGAAATATGTCTGGCAATGAGGATCGACAATGCAATGCAGGCTTTGTGAAGCTCGGAGTGCTGCAGCCTGGGAGGAACTCTGTCTGACAATGAGGATCGCAGTGTTGGCTTCGTCAAGCTCACGTTTGTTGCAGGCTGGGAGGAACTCTGTCTGGCAGTGAGGATCGACAGTGCAATGCAGGTTTTGTGAAGCTCAGGGATGTTGCAGCCTGGGAGGAACCCTGTCTGACAATGAGGGTCGACGATGCAGTGCAGGCTTAGTGAAGCTCAGGGTTTGTTGCAACGTGGGAGGAACTATGTCTCACAACGCAGGTCCACAATGCAGTGCAAGCTTCGTCAAGCTCAGGGTTCCTGCAGCTTTGGGAGAAATTCTGTGTGCTGTGTTGCGGCTGCATGAGTCTCATAATCAAACTACATGTATAAAGTAATGGGCACAAAAGTTAAAGAAAATGAATACGAATACAAGTATATCCCATTATATTAGGAAATAGAGATTTTTCTAGCGGACAAGATAATGCAGAAGCGTTTGTGATTTTTTTTGATTTTTTATAGAAAATAGCTGATCATCTTACCTGAATCCATTAATTATTAAAGCCAAGTGCGGATGAATGTATAAACTTCCTTGCTTAACAAAGTGTTTATCCAAGTAATCCAAAAATCTGAAACAATTCAATGAACGTGTCACACACACACACACACGCACGCACGCACGCACGCACGCACGCACGCACACACACACACACGCACACGCACGCACGCACGCACGCACGCAAAACGCAGAGAAAAAAGAAGAAAAACAGATGACTTTTTTGTCTAAATCCATCCTGGTGATGGACAAAACTACCGCGTTGAGGCTTTGACGTCCTTGACAGTCATATGCCTCCCCAAACAATGGCCCTGTCACGTTATGGTCATGGCACGTGTTGCACGTGGTCTCTCTCTCTTTCACCTGTCCACGAGATGTTGTGATAGTAACACCACACCTGACAGTGGCGGCCTCTTTAGAGCCTGATCCAAATGACAACGTCATTCACTTAGTATCAGTCGTGTGGTGTAGTGGTTACGGCACTTTTCCAGGTACCCAGCAGGGCGACCTTCCGGAATAATTACATAGGCATGTTTCAGTTTCGGTCAGTTGCTGCATTGTACTCGTCTGATCGTCTGAAAAGGTCCAGGGGATAAACAGTTTGATTTCCCTTAGGAGTGGACTTCCGCTTGCTGATATGTTTTATATATAGCTGCTTGGATTCTTGTTCTGCGTCTCCGCCTCGTCCTTGTCATCGTCGTCCTCCTCCGCTTCCTCCTCCTGCTCCTCCTGCTCCTCCTCCTCCTCCTTCTTCTTCTTCTTCTTCTTCTTCTTCTTCTTCTTCTTCTTCTTCAACAGTAGCAGATGCAGCAGCAATGCCATCGTCATCACCATGCTCATCGTCGTCGTCGTCCTCTGTCATCATCGTCGACATTATCATCACCTTGGTGTCATGGGAATAAACTCAGTGTCGCCTTCCATGAGAGGTAAATTCATGTTGTCGTACATACTTGCAACGAGAGAGAGAGAGAGAGAGAGAGAGAGAGAGAGAGAGAGAGAGAGAGAGAGAGAGAGAGAGAGAGAGAGAGAGAGAGAGAGAGAGAGAGAGAGAGAGGTAAAACAGAAGAGAGAACAACAGTGACAAAAAGGAAAGAAAACAGGCAAAACGATTATCCTTGCTTTGTCCATTGTACGTCAAGGAAGAATTTACCCCTTAAATCGAGTCTGACGCGGATGCATGATCTTTCTCGGAGGAATGTGACAGAATATTCCATGACAACAATCATAAATGTAAATAAAATGTAGACATATTACAACAGAAATATTACCTGCAAAGGAATACCGCAACACCATCAGCTTCGTCGCCCTGAAAACGAAACAAAACCAAAACAAAGAAACAAACGAAATCTAAATAAGAACATCAGTGAATAAACCACCCAGGTCATCAGGCACATTGATATCATCAAATTCGCTAGTAAACTCTAGTTAATCGCCAGACTCATCACCAGTATCAAGCCCGCCAAGAATCAGTTCATAAAACTTACCCAGCTCCCCTGTATCATAAACTCATCGTCTGTATTAAGCTAGCTATAGTAACTGTATATAATTCATCTGCTGCACAGGCAACATGAAACTCGCCATTTCACCAGCTCCGCCATCAATGCCAAACTAATCATGCAGCCTCATCTTCGCTACCGTCTGCCTCTTCCCCCTGTTCCTCCTCCATCTCAACTTCCCGCTCTTCCTCTTTTTCATCCGCCTTATCTTCCTACCTTTCCTCGTTCTCTTCCACTTCCTAATCTTCTTCCTCTTTATTGTTCTCCTCTTCTTCAAACTCTTCCTCTTTATTGTTCTCCTCTTCTTCACCTTCTTCCTTTTTATTGTCCCCCTCTTCCTCGCCTTCTTCCTCTTTATTGTTTTCCTCTTCCTCACCCTCTTCCTATTTATTGTTCTCCTTTTCCTCGCCTTCTTCCTCTTTAGTGTTTTCCCCTTCCTCACCTTCTTCCTCTTTGTTGTATTCTTCTTCCTCACCTTCTTCCTCCTTATTGTTTTCCTTTTACTCACCTTCTTCCTCTTTATTGTGCTCCTTTTCCTCGCCTTCTTCCTTTTTATTGTCTTCTTCTTCCTCACCTTCTTCCTCTTTATTCTTTCCGTCTTCCTCGCCTTCTTCCTCTTTATTCTTTTCCTCTTCCTCGTCTTCTTCCTCTTTGTTGTTTTCCTCTTCTTCACCTTCTTCCTCATTATTGTTTTCCTATTCCTCGCCTTCTTCCTCATTATTGTTTTTCTCTTCCTCACCTTTCTTTTTATCGTTTTCCTCTTTGTTGTTTTTCCCTTTGTCACCTTCTTCCTTCTTTATTGTTCTCCTCTTCCTCATTCTCTTCTTCTTTCTCCTTTTCTTCCTCATCCTGGTCTTCCTCCTCTTCTTTCTCCCCCTCTTTTTCTTCGTCTTCTTCCTCCTCCTCTTCCTATACGTCTTTTTCTTCTCCTCTTCCTCCTCCTCGTCTTTCTCTTCCTCTCCGTCCTACTCCTCTTTTCATCTTCCTAATCGTCGCCCTCCTTGCACTCTTCGTCTTTCTCCTCATATACCTGCCTCTCTTC
>JABMCL010000578.1:415000-422500 GCA_018857735.1 Alviniconcha marisindica
TCATATAATATCGTGGAGAAAACTACACACACCAACTAAACTATATACTCACACAAATCAAAGACGACAGAATGACGTGGACTACTTGAGCACAAGTGTTATAGGCGTCATCAACTTTCTGACCCCTCTTCCGCCTCCGTCCTAACGTCCGATAACTCACCATCTAGACACAGTTTCCAGCAGTGATGTCCCTTGATCTTTCCCCCGATCCTTTCCTACCGGACACCTCAATGGCAGCGACTTATCAGACGTTTAGCGGAACGCCGCGAGAGAATATAGTGACCAAATGTACAACCCAGACAGCTAGATGTGAATCTGCGTCCTCGGCTTATTCTGACCCGGTCACCAGTAAGCGATAATTCATAGATGCTGCGCTGTAAAACGCCAGGAGGTCGCAATAAATGTAAGCGCCGTTTGGTAAATCGTAGCTCCTTTTGACAGACAAGCGCAGAGCAAGAATGCTGGACGAATTCGTCTGCGTCTTTGGGGAAACAATAAAGGAAAAGGAAATCAAGAGTATATGTTCATGTTCATGTGCCTGCATGCATGCAAGGTTTCGTGATGAGAACGTAGAACTAAAACGAAGACATTATTTTCAGCGCATAAATTATTAATGAGCTGTCTCCCAAGCACCGCAAGAGCACGAAAGCAACGCAGCTCAGCCAAAAGTGGCTTAATTAGCTCTCTAGCTCATTTTTTAATTGCTTTTTTCTCTCTCTCACTGTTTAACTGTTGTTTAAGTGTCGTTTTGAAGCTTGCTGAAGTGGATTACCCCGAAAATTCGCATGTTGAGTTTTGTCCTGATAAATAGCATTCTTTTCAAACATTTATGTGTCTGATCACATAAATTAGTATCTGCATACTCTAGCTCATCTGAACCAGTGTATCGTTTTTGTGGCTGTCTATCTATGTATCTATGTATCTATCTATCTATCTATCTATCTATCTATCTATCTATCTATCTATCTATCTATCTATCTATCTATCGAGCTAGATAGCTAGCTAACAATAATATATATCTATCATTTCTGTGGCTGTTCTTCCTGTATCTATCTATCCATCCATCTAGCTGCATCTCAGAACGACGAAGTTTTAAAGAGATGTTCAAGACAATTATTAATACCTAGTAAACCTTTTTTTTAAACTTAACCGGCTGGATCGTCTTCGGATGGTAGCCTACCAGCGATCTATTTCTCCTCTAGTTGACATCTGTATAACGGCAGGACTACGACTGGGGATAGACTAACCTTGGCTGTTGCTTTGCGTAGGCATGTCAAAGCGATGGGTGCAAAAGCAACAAGTTGACACAACCACTAGGGCCGTGACAAAATGAATAAATGAACTTTAGATTTAAAGGCATATGTACATATTTTTACCATACCACTCAGACATAGAAGAAATCGGAGAGAGAGGGGTGGAGGAGAGAGAGAGAGAGAGAGAGAGAGAGAGAGAGAGAGAGAGAGAGAGAGAGAGAGAGAGAGAGAGAGAGAGAGAGAGAGAGAGAGAGAGAGAGAGAGATGGGGCGCGAAATAAGGAGAGGCAAAACCAAACAAGAAACAAAGCAAAAACAAAACAAACAAACAAGCAAAAAGCTAAACGCAACAATAATACATTTTGAAATCTGTGAGATAAAAACAAACAAACCAAAGGAAAAGAAAAAAGAAAAAAACACAGAGAAAACTAGTGCTCGTTCGAACAGCTCCCTCAGTGCATACAATGTGCGCTACACTCAACTCCACGAGTGGTTCGTGACATAATGCAGCCATTAAAACTCTGCGTACGTCGGAAACATTACGGCTTTTCGGTCAAAAGGGCGGCCATACTCGTTCAAAGGTTCCGGAAAATGACAGAGGTCAATACGCCACAACTGATGACACGCTTCGCAGTAATTGATGACAGTCCCACAAAAATTGCTGACAATCTACACAGAAAATTGCTCCCTTATCATCGCGCGTCGTTGCTAGCCGCGCAATTATGAACCCGTTATTGCCGGTGAATTGCTAGCGATTATCACATACTGCTCGACGTTCGCGTCGGTGCTTACAGAAGTTTAATTTGATGTCTTTCTGGCAGACGTTAACAAGTGGCAAAATGTGCCGCTGCTAGCTCTCTCTCTCTCTCTCTCTCTCTCTCTCTCTTCACTCTCTCTCTCTCTCTCCCTCCCTCCCTCCACCCACCCCTCTCTCTCCCTCCCCCCCCCCCCCCACCCCCTCTCTCTCTCGCTTTCTCGTTTCATCCGGTAGGCTAGCATGTTGGAAAGCTCAGCTGGAGATTTTCTATCATCATCGACGTCTGGAGCCATTTTACTCATACCTCTTAGCAACCTCCTTTGCACCTTTCGCCCTGTTGTAACAGTCATGGTTGATTCTTCTTCTTCTTCCTTTTTTACTGAAAGTCTGCATCAACAAGTTGCACCAATAAAAAATAAAACAGATGTTAAAAACTCAACGTTATTTGCGGTCAACAACCATTGCGGTCAACAACCATCGCTAAAATAAAGTATTGAATCTCTCTCTCTTCTCTCTCTCTCTCTCTCTCTCTCTCTCTCTCTCTCTTCCTCTCTCTCTCTCTCTCTCTCTCTCTCGCTAATAGACCTCTTTAAAACTAGTTTCTCAATTTCAGGCGCATCCTTGTGGAATAACATCCCAAATCAAATAAAATCATGCAATTCACTTACCAGCTTCAAAACAGAACTTTATAAATGGATCAGAAGCAGATTGTTATAAATAACCACACACACACCAAAACAAATATAAAAAATCAAACCATTTCTTGGTTTCTAATGCATTATATATATCTATATCCTCTTCTCTTACTCTATATCTTTATTTATATATATTACTCTCTCTCTTCATATATATATATATATATATACATACAGATCGAATCATGTATGTCTCCCAGTGATTTGATTTATTACTCTTTTGTATTGTTCATAATTATCGATTGGCATGATTTTCCCACTAAGATATATATATATATATATATATATATATATTTTATAATATATATATATATATATATATATATATATATATATATATATATCATATATATAAGTGTTTGTAACTGTTCCAAGGATAGGTTGAACGACAGGCATTCGTGCCTAAACCTTTATCCTTGTGTAATAAAGTTCAATCAATCAATCAATCAATCTCTCTATCTCCCTGCCCGCCTATGCGCTTTCGTGCTTGCCATAAATGTTTCTGGTTCTCCCATACCTCTCTAAAGTGCTACATGTCTACACTCTGTCCTAGAAGCTTCGCTTCTCTTCTGACATTCGCATATCCAAGATCCTACAATGCAAACGCAAGACGCATGGTATAATAGAACAGCACTAGAGAAATGTACTCACCTATACGACGACACATAAAGAACAATTAAAAATCCAAGCGCCTTCGGCACATAGTCTTCGTCTGGTGTAGAAGAGAGATAGAAAATAATAAAGTAAGAAGGAAGTAAAAGCATGGCTTTCACTCTTTTTCCTGCTTTGGACCTTACGTTCGAAACTCACTCCCCCGTGATCTCAGGAATTGCTCAGTTCTTTCGCCTTTCAAAACAAAGTTAAAAACAAACAAACAAAAAAACTCCTATGTTTCATAACACTTCGACCCCAGAAGTACATACTGTTTGACCAATCAGCACACTAAGCGGAAAAATAAAATCGACTGAAAATAATGTCATACAAAATGGCGGCCTCTTCAATTGGATTCGTGCCATGTGTATCAGTGTTTTCTTTCGCCTTTATTGTATACATTCCAAATTCACTGCGACGGCAGCGAAGAGAAGCATTTCATCCTCGCCTTCAATGATGATGATGATGATGATGTAGAGCTCGGATGTCAGGTTGACAAAATTATTAGGGACAAACTGTGACCAATGTGTAAGCAACGTTACTTTATGTCCACAGAAACCGTAAGGCTCATTAGGACGGGGAGCCCAGGACGGCCACCTCGACTTTCACACAGTTCTTGAACTCTCATGAGCCTCGCCTCCTAAGTAAGTAAACATGGTGCTTAACGTCCACAGAAACCGTACGGCTTATTAGGGACGCGCTCGCCTCCTGAGCTTAATCTGTTTATAGTACCCTTTCCGCACTCTCACACCTGTGGAAACATTGTATTTCCATCCTAACTAATATCAGTACCCTGTTTCTGCTGTAGTCATTGTGTTGTGTGTGTGTGTGGTGTGTGTGGTGTGTGTGTGTGTGTGTGGTGTGTGTGTGTGTGTGTGTGTGTGTGTGTGTGTGTGTGTGTGTGTGTGTGTGTGTGTGTGGTGTGTGGTGTGTGTGTGTGTGTGTGGTGTGTGTGTGTGTGTGTGTGGTGTGTGTGTGTGGTGTGTGTGTGTGTGTGTGTGTGTGTGTGTGTGGTGGTGGTGTGTGTGTGTGTGTGTGTGTGTGTGTGTGTGTGTGTGTGTGTTGTGTGTGTGTGTGTGTGTGTGTGTGTGTGTGTGTGTGTGTGTGTGTGTGTGTGTGTGTGTGTGGTGTGTGTGTGTGTGTGTGTGTGTGTGTGTGTGTGTGTGTGTGTGTGTGTGAGTGTGGTGTGTGTGTGTGTGTGTGTGTGTGTGTGTGGTGTGTGTGTGTGTTGTGTGTGTGTGTGGTGTGTGTGTATTTGTGTGTGTGTGTGGTGTGTGTGTGTGTGTGTGTGTGTGTGTGTGTGTGTGTGTGTGTGTGTGTGTGTGTGTGTGTGTTTATTTTGTTTATTTTTTATAATACTTTATGTAAATTGTTTCGGTAGGACTATGCTCTGCATGTGTATAGAATATCATATTTAGGTTAATATGTATCATATGAGCGCTCAGGGCGTTGATGAGCGCGTGATAAATGTACATTATTATTAGTATTATTAATGTCCCCACATGTAGGGCTGACATATTAGGGACAAGCCCCATTCCGGCCCTTCCGCAGAGCCCAGGAGCTGTGTGAAAGTCGAGGTGTCCGTCCTGGGCTCCCGTCCCTAATAAGTCTACGGTTTCTGTGGACGTAAAGCCACACTCAACCAACCATCCCCCTTCTCCCCGTCCCTAATAAGGTTTCTGGTTTCTGTGGACGTTAAGCACAATGTTCACTTACTTACTTACTTACCTACCTACCTACCTACCCACCCACCCACCCACTTACTTACTTACTTACTTACTTACAAAGGAACATCGAAGTGGCGAGTGTTTCTGATTGGCTGACCTGGCGTAAACACCGTATCGAACGCCAGTATAGAGGCGAGTGGGGCGTGGCTTCAGTATCACGTGGTGTAGTGCGAGAAACCATTACAAAGCAGAGCGGTCCACAGATTGTACAGTGAGCCGGATTGGCCTAGCGGTAAAGCTTTAGGCTGGTAAGGAGAAGGGTCTCGGCTCGATTCCGCTTCGGCTTTAATCGTTTCTCTTCAAAACGGTTGTGGTTTGCGGACACTGTCTTATGACTGACTTTGTCCCTCACAATGAATGAATCATTAAATGGCTCTCACCGCCGCCCATCTTAATGCAGGAGTCATTCTATTGATGACAGTGTAGCGATAGGTATATAATCTTCCTCTTCCCCCACCTCCATACCAGGGACACTCTCCGAGCTTCGCTTTCCGGTACATCTCTGCACCAAGGAGGAAGTATGTCGTAAACCACTGCCTAGAGCTTGAACCAGCTGTTGCAAAGACAAAGTCTTGGGTGGCTTATACTGAAGAGAGAGAGAGAGAGAGAGAGAGAGAGAGAGAGAGAGAGAGAGAGAGAGAGAGAGAGAGAGAGAGATGTGTGTGTGTGTGTGTGTGTGTGTGTGTGTGTGTGTGTGTGTGTGTGTGTGTGTGTGTGTGTGTGTGTGTGTGTGCCAGTGTGTAAGAGCGCACATGAGAGGCATAATGCAGACACACAGACAGATAGATATACAGAGACAGAGACAAATGCAACGTCGAAAGGCAGAGACAGAGAGTCGAGAGGCAGAGACACAGACTGAGAGGGCTCAAAGAAATTCAAACCATGAAAACCGGATCCAAAAGACCACTTCTTGAACCTCGTTACGCAAATTCAGTCCTACAATCTTCAATTTTCTCGAACGTGCAGCTAATCACTGAGTCTGAGGAGTTACGAGGGTTAATGACAACAATATCATTCATCACCCACTCTGAAGATGGGAGGGGGCAGCGATAAAACTCTCGTGCAGTCATTTGACGTTTTACCGCAACCGCACCAAACGTTCCCGCGCCAGACATCAGTTCCGTGTGCGCGAGGTTAGTCTGACTGATTCCGCTGCAATGAGTCACTATATATTTCTCTAGAAGTCTGACACCGTGGCAGACTCTTGCTTGGGACGAGGTTTTGTCTGTTATGGTCGTAAACTCGAGTCACTAGATATTGTGCTGAAGTCGGACACCAAACTCTTTTCTGGGTTAGGTTAAAATTCAGTTTACATGTTTGTAGGCCTGTACAATACAGAACTTTCGTTGTTGTTGCTTTTGAACTGATTTCAACTGATGACCTTCCTTGACTTGTAAGGACGACGGGACTGTTGACGGGGCGTTAAGAAGAATCCAAGAATTTGCCAACTTATTTCGGCTAGGTTTCCTTTACTGTGGACTGCGTTTTGTCCATAATTGTGACTCAGCTTTTCACTTGTGGTTTAGTAGCTGGTGTTTTGAAATGTGTAAATAGAATTTGAAATGTGTGTTTATTTCGTCCTTTGGTACTTCACCTGTGCGGTTGACGGAACGTTAAATTCCAAGAACGAACTAACTAACCGTTGACATAATTATTTGGAAAACATGGAGTTTAAATATTAACGGTGGCGTTGTGTCCTCTTCTTCGAGGCGGAATTTAATAAAGTGTTTTGTTCTGTCTGAAATACGGCCTTGAAAAGTAGCTATCAGTTCCATTCTTCTTCTTCCACTTCTCTCTCTCTCTCTCTGTCTCTCTGTCTCCCCTTTCTGTCTGTCTGTCTGTCTGTCTGTCTGTCTGTCTGTCTGTCTGTCTGTCTGTCTGTCTGTCTGTCTGCTCTGTCTCTCTCTCTCTCTCTCTCTCTCTCTCTCTCTCTTCTCTCTCCTCTCTCTCTCTCACCGTTTGAGAAATAAAGTTCAATCAATCAATCTTCTCTCTCTTCTCTCTCTCTCTCTCTCTCTCTCTCTCTCTCTCTCTCTCTCTCTCTCTCCTCCTCCCCTCTCTCTCTCTCTCTGTCTCCCCCCCCCCCACCTCCTTTTCCCTTTTGTCGTTTCTTTCTTCTTTCTTTTTTCTTCCTTCCATTTTTCTTCCTTCCATTTTTCTTCCTTCTTCTTCCTTTTTACCGAGGACACGGCATCACCCATAGCCATCTCCTTGGACCTCAGTTTCGAGAAATGATTTGCTCGATCCACAAACTGATAATTCTAATTCGGCAAATTCCTACTTGGGTGGCATCACGGCAGGCGATCAGAGTGGGGTGAATGATGGCGACGCATCCATGGGGGTTTATACATGCCGTCATCGGCGGGGCCAATCTCTGACAGCTAAGAGGCTGAATGTCTGACGCTTTTCAACTTTTGT
>JABMCL010000578.1:427500-430000 GCA_018857735.1 Alviniconcha marisindica
CACTACTACTACTAGTATTAGTATTACTACTGCTACTACTGCTGCTGCTACCACTACTACTGCTACTGCTGCTGCTGCTACTACTACTACTACTACCACCATCACCACCACCACCACCACTACTACTACTACCTCTACTACTACTGCTGCTGTTGCTACTGCTACTACTGCTGCCACCATCACCACCACCACCACCACTACTACTACTACTATACTACTACTACTACTACTACTGCTGCTGCTGTTGCTACTGCTACTACTGCTGCTGCTGCTACAACTACTACTACTACTACCACCATCACCACCACCACCACCACCACCACTACTACTACTACTACTACTACTACTACTACTGCTGCTGCTGCTGCTGCTGCTGCTGCTGCTGCTGCTACTACTACTACTGCTACTACTGCTGCTGTTGCTACTGCTGCTACTGCTGCTGCTGCTACTACTACTACTACTACTACTACTACTACTACTACTACTACTACCACCACCATCACCACCACAACCACCACTACTACTAGTACTACTACTATTTACTACTGCTGCTGCTGCTGCTGCTGCTACTGCTACTGCTGCTACTGCTGCTACTACCACCACCACCACCACCACCTCCACCCTACACTACTACCACTACTACTAGGCTACTACCACTACCGCAAGCACGACAACAGCCATAGCCCAGATCAGCAGTCTCTATAATCCAGTTTACGTCCACCCTTTTAGCTCACTGCTGTAAGCACAGTCGGAAGGATGCGCAAGGCCGCGAAAGGAAGAGCGTTATTGACATCGGCAGTGACCATCCCATAATGGCAGCCATTATGAAAGCGACAATTGCAATTTACTACTACTACTGCTGCTGCTGCTGCTGCTACCACCACCACCACCACCACCACTACTACTACTAGTACTAGTATTACTACTGCTACTACTGCTGCTGCTACAACTACTACTGCTACTGCTGCTGCTGCTGCTGCTACTACTACTACTACTACCACCATCACCACCACCACCACCACTGCTACTAGTACTACTACTACTACTGCTGCTGCTGCTGCTGCTGCTGCTGCTGCTACTACTACTACTACTACTGCTGCTGTTGCTACTGCTGCTACTGCTGCTGCTGCTACAACTACTACTACCACCATCACCACCACCACCACCACCACCAACTACTACTACTACTACTACTACTACTACTACTACTGCTGCTGCTGCTGCTGCTGCTACTACTACTACTGCTACTACTGCTGCTGTTGCTACTGCTGCTACTGCTGCTGCTGCTACTACTACTACTACTACCACCATCACCACCACAACCACCACTACTACTATTACTACTACTTACTACTACTACTGCTGCTGCTGCTACTGCTGCTGCTGCTGCTACTGCTGCTACTGCTGCTGCTGCTACTACTACCACCACCACCACCACCACCTCCACCACTACCACTACTACCACTACTACTAGGCTATTACCACTACCGCAAGCACGACAAGAGCCATAGTCCCAGATCAGCAGTCTCTATAATCCAGTTTACGTCCACCCTTTTAGGTCACTGCTGTAAGCACAGTCGGAAGGATGCGCAAGGCCGCGAAAGGAAGAGCGTTATTGACATCGGGAGTGACCATCCCATAATGGCAGCCATTATGAAAGCGACAATTGCAATTTCTCTCTCATCACACTCGACTCTTCTCCAGCGGCCCTCCCCTCCGCCAGCGAGCAATCACCTACCGTGTACTTATTTCCCGCTCGCTACAAAGACACCAGCGGCCATTATTCCCCTCCGCCATCGTTCCCTACTTTGCCGCATCTGACGTCGTCATCCGGGCGCCGGAAGTGAATATCTCGGTCGAGTTTGATTGGGTAAAAATCAGAATCAATTCAACGTGTCAATTAGGGTCTATCCATCAACGTCGGTAGCTGCAGGGACTGGGGGGAGGGGATGTGGATGTGGAGGGGGCTGGAGGGGGTGGGGGGTACACAGGGGGGCGTAGGGGGCTTAAGTTGGCGGTAAGAACCGAGGGATGGATGTGTGAGAGGAGAGGAAGTGGGTGGGTGGGGAGGGGGGGGGGGGGTAGGGAGGAGCGAAGTTGTAAAAAATCTGTGATTCTCATTCCAGATCTACGGAGACTCTCGGGAGATAGGAGGCAGAGGTGAAACCATCGAATCTAATGACGGTAGGAGCCGAAGAAGAAGCACTCGAACTCGTAAAAACTGGAGAGAGAGAGAGAGAGAGAGAGAGAGAGAGAGAGAGAGAGAGAGAGAGAGAGAGAGAGAGAGAGAGAGAGAGAGAGAGAGAGAGAGAGAGAGATCATGCCCTTGTCTTTTACGGGGGAATATATCAAATCGTGTTCCGATTGTCAAGACGATATCTTCATTCAAAATAGAAAATTGCCACCGCTAATATCTTTCCCGGGAATTGTGACCCCTTGCGGTGTACTATGCAACAGCTAAAGTGCACTTTTGTGATCGAGAACAAGTGATGCCCACATA
>JABMCL010000578.1:467500-470000 GCA_018857735.1 Alviniconcha marisindica
AGCAATATGTTAAAAAGAGTCAAATCCGGCAAAACAAAGGGAGATCAGCGGGCGCAGACAGCAGGAGAATGCATAATTGTCGCATTTTTCAAGGGAACTAAAAAACGCATAATTTCAAGACTTGCTGTCTCTTCTGCGAATTAACTGAATTTTCACATTTTATATACTCAGGCTCAAAAGTCCAGTAACTTTTAATAATAAGCAACTTTTAACTATAATAATTATTTCCTTCCACTTATCCTGTAAATATCCTTAGCACTACAAAACATTCCTAGTGCAATTGCATTGACACTTGGCAGTAAAGCTGCATTGCTTGGTATTGTAACTTTTTTTCGCAGCAATAAACAAATGTCCAACCTTAGTAACCTACTTCCACAAAACCTGCAGGTGAAAAGGGGGACTTATTCACAGGTCTATTTCCGTTGAACATACAGTTTATAGTTTCACGCGTACTCTAGACTACATCGTGGATGACACGTACTCCAGAAACTTGACGTGCCTGATGTGTGTAAAAGTTGTTGTTGTTGATTGCTGTTGATTGTTTTTATATTGTTTGTTTTTATGTAGCGCTATTCTCCGCTCTCGAGCAGACTCACTGCGCTCGCATATGATTCTACTTGAGTGATTAGCTTTTTACAGCGCATTTTTGAATACGCCACCGAAGTGGTGTACTTGCAGCGCTGGTATGGCTGGTGCCACATGAAACTGCTGCCATCTCGGCGTGTTCTGTGTACACCATACAACCATGCACCATGTCACTTCATGCAAAGCCACATACCGAAGGTGCATACGTATTTAGCTGTACCTGCCACCTGCACTTTTGTCAGAATGACCGGGGTCTTTTACGTGGTACTGCGGTAACACGGGGGTGGTTGAACCTGAAGAAGAAAATTCTCCCGCCGTTCCTGCAGGGATTCGAACCCGCGACCTTTCGATCACGAGTCCGGCGCTCTAACCACTGAGCTATCCCCGCTCTAGTTTTGACAGTATTGCATGCAAGCAAATCAGTTTACGTTCAGGGGTCATCAAACTGCATGATGCTAGTAGATGGTAAATTAAGCCAGGGCTGTGTAACTCAGCATGCACTTGCTGGACAGTTTTATGCACCAGCATGCAGCCAGAAGGCTATTTGCAAAATATATACAATATGCAATGCAACTATATTCGCAAGTGTTAATACAATTGCACTAGGAATTTTTTGTGGTGCACATCACACATTAACTCCAATCATAAAAATCATTAAATTACAACAACAGCAAACAAAGAAGAAGAAGAAGAATGATGATGATGATAATAATAATAATAATAATAATAATAATAATAATAATAATAATAATAATAATAATAATATATTTATAATGCGCCTGTCCCAGTTCTAAAAACCAGCTCCAAGCACAGTACAGTTTCACATATCAGACTCATAATACATAGCTAAGAAATACATGCCTTAAAAACAGGATCTAGGTGATTCAGCTGCATCTGACAAGACAAAGATTATGACCAGCTGATTAAAACAAATGTCCAGGTAAAAAGTCATTCATAAATAAATACACGAGAAATCCAACTAGCATCAAGCTGTGTATATCACATAAACGTTATGCAGGCACAAAGTCGGAAAATATGAAAGATACAGACACAAACGTGATCGTCCATACGGTTAATGATTTGACTTTCTGGAATCATTATCTGACTGAATTTGAAGAAAATATTAAATGTACTCCACTCGTTGCTTCTTCTATTTGTTTTAACATATTAGCTTTAACTTCAGTAGCACATTGTACGCAGGAAACACAATTCTTTAGTTTGGACAAAGCCAGAGCCATACCTTTCCACTGTAGATACCATGGACAGTTAGATCAAAGCTTTATTAGTCCTGCCGGTTTACCAAACGGTGGGTGAGAGGGTAGCGTGTGCAGCCGTATTCCTGCACTTGAACATTCGTACATCATACAAGAGGAGTGGGTTTTATTTTACCTGCAAATCTGGCAGCTGGATTAGCCGCCTTCAGTGGTTTCAGTAACGGAGTTTATCTGTTGACGAAGATGGCCTGGGAGTAATCCTCATATACGAATCTTAACACAGGAACTATTTCTGCTTTAGTGGGAATAATCCTCATATACGAATCTTAACACAGGAACTATTTCTGCTTTAGCCGTAACAATAAAGTGACAGTAATAACAACCAGTGAAGCTTCTGATCGGAGCATTCCCTCCCTCTGTTATTTACTTTTCACGAATGAAGGAATCGTTCCTTCTTGGCCGTCGACAAGTGAGCGTGCTTCGTGTCACAGTAACCCAGGAAAAACAACAACATAAAAGCGTCCCATTGTCATCCGCATTAAGAAACTATGCATTCTCGCATTGTTTCTTCATGCATACAATCGATCACCAACACCAAAAGTAATATTCACCAATCAGAGACGTCCTGAACCGTTTAACCGGAATCACCCCAAACGAGACGAGCTGTGCAAAATTTGCATAATCCAACAATACAGCTCCGA
>JABMCL010000578.1:475000-477500 GCA_018857735.1 Alviniconcha marisindica
ATGGGATTTTGACGTTCTGTCAACCGCATTGTATAGCATCTGTTCGGAGTCACATCGTACAGTTAATTAGTGATGGAATTTTAACGTTCTGTCAACCTCATTATAT
Source organism: Alviniconcha marisindica (assembly GCA_018857735.1). Lineage (NCBI taxonomy): Eukaryota > Metazoa > Mollusca > Gastropoda > Provannidae > Alviniconcha > Alviniconcha marisindica. Next base: position 475,107 of record JABMCL010000578.1, read on the forward strand.
TGGATCTGCTCGGAGTCACATCGTACAGTTAATTAGTGATGCGATTTTTACGTTCTGTCAACCTCATTATATTGGATCTGCTCGGAGTCACATCGTACAGTTAATTACTGATTGGATTTTAACGTGCTACCAACGCCAGAGGAGAGGGTCACCTCAGGTTAGAGAGGGATGTGGTGCACGGATGCTGCGACCGCTGAGTGTAGGACTTGATCATGGCTTCTGACTCCTCCATGACACAGTCGTCAGACGTGGCACGATACAGATCGACACTCGCACGCAACATTCGTTTTTTGTCCTTCAGATTGAAAAGGTAATGGTGGCGGTTCATAGCGACATATCGGTGTATCAGAGACGAGCTGTGTCAATTTGTGGATTGAGCATTTATCCCCCCCCAACCTCGGCCCAAGCCCAAGGGAAATTTTGTGTGTGTGTGTGTGTGGTGGTGGTGGTGGTGGTGTGCGTGCGTGGGGCGTGCTGCTGCTGTGCTGGCGTGGGTGGGGTGGGGAAATTTTGGGGGGAAGGGAAAAAGGGGGGGGGGGGGGGATGGAGAGGAGAGAGAGAGAGAAGAGAGAGAGAGAGAGAGAGAGAGGAGAGAGAGGGAGAAAAGGGAGAGAGGAGAGAGAGAGGGAGGGAGAGAGAGAGGAGGAGGAGAAGGGGTGGGGGAAGGTGAGGGGGGGGGGTGTGTGTGTGTGTGTGTGTGTGTGTGTGTGTGTGTGTGTGTGTGTGTGTGTGTGGTGGTGTGTGTGTGTTGTGTCTGTGTCTGTGTCTGTGTTGTGTCTGTGTGTGAGAGAGTGTGTTCATCTTGAAAATAAGTTTGTTTCATGCAATATAAGTTGTACTTTCATGCGTTGGTTTGAAAACAAACAAACAAACAAACAAACAACAGCAACAAGGCGCTAGTGTAGGCTGACGTGTTTGTTCGAAAACCATGTAGCTCTTTCTGTATGACAGTTATCTTTGTTTCCATCTTGAGCATAAAACAGGAAACCGGTTGCTGATAATATACATAAAAGAATAGATAAATAAATTTTTAAAACCCAAAAAGGGACAAATTAAGCCTTTTTCAGAAAATTAGCTTATATATATATATATATATATATATATATTTTAAATATATATATATATATATATATATATATATATATATATATTAATACTTTCGTCACAGCTGGTTTCATCCCGAATGGGAAGAGATCATATCTGAGGCAATAACGTATAGAAAATACCCCATCCACCCACCCAACCACCAAAAACAGGAGAAAGCAATAACGTACAGAAAATACCCAACCCAGCCACCGAACCACCCCAAAAACGGAGAAAGTATCAGTTAATGCATCATGCTAGAGGGAAAATTTGTTGCTGTTGGTTTATTTGTTTGTTATGTTGTTGTGTTGTATTGTTTTGTTGTTGCTGCTGTTTGTCTTCTTCCTTCTTCTCCAATTTTGCCTTCTTCTTCTTCTTCTTCTTCTTCTTCTTCTTCTTCTAGAGAAGTAGATCGAACTCCATTCCTCCCATCGATTGTTTGTGTATTGTCTTTCTGGTTTTTGCTAGAAAAAGGAGTTTACACAGAAACGCTACATCACACTTTCAGGCGCTGGGTACGAAATCAGCACAGCTCAACCCAAAGCAGATAAGTGTCATAGCTAGTTTTGCATCTCATTTCACACGCCGTTTAACTGTTGTTTAAGTGTTATTTTGTACCTTGATAAAGTGAATTACCCCGAAAATATGCATGTTGTCTTTTGTCCTAATAAACAGAGTTCGTTTTTTTAACATTTTATGGTTTTGGATCCAGAAACGTTACGCATGTTTTGCAAATGATTGTGTACTTAAAATATTTTTTCTTGTCAACCCTTTGTGTGCGCTTTGATCTTCTTTTCCGAACGATGGAGAATTTTGTTTGTTTGAATGAAATAATCAAACTCGTTTAAGAAATCTTTAAGATACCCCCCCCCCCCCCCCCCCACCCCCCCTTTTTATTTTTTTTCTTCTCATTTTTTTCCTTCTCTATTTTTCGTTATTTTTTTCATTTTAAGTTTATCTTTTTTTCAACCTCGAGTGGATTGACATTGTGAATTAGGCCAAGAGACGTGGCAATGTTTCTATGTCGACATACGAGGCTAAAGGTCAGTCTTCTCTCCGGATATTGCGTCTCCCGCACGCCACTCAGTGAGACTGCGCAAGCGCAAAGAACTTCCGGTGAGGTCGCATGGTGAAGCTTTCAATACGGCCTTTCGTCTGAGTGATTTCAGAGTGCTCGATCGGCACCGCCTCCTAATGGTTTTCTGTCTTTCCTGGCCCCCATTTTCTCGTCCAAAGTTATCGACGTCGTCTTCGACCCATTCTTAGACATTTTTCTTTCCTTTTTTAGCATCTTCTTTCTGTCCTGTTTTA
>JABMCL010000578.1:487500-500000 GCA_018857735.1 Alviniconcha marisindica
CGTTCCACCCCCGTGTTACCGCATTTAGCACTTTAAAAAAACCCCGGTCATTCCCCAGAAGCGCGGGGGCATTTTTACAGCAAAAACTTTGTATGCCTTTACGTTGCGGTTTTTCATGAAGTACAGGGTGCAGGGGGGGTTTTTTTTCCCAAATTATGGTTTACACAGAACGCGCCGAACAGCAGTAGTTTCTGGGGGCACCAGCCATATAACAGGCTGTAATTACTTACACCACTTGGGTGGATATTCAAAAAACACGCTTAAATTTTCTGCCCAATCATGTAAATCGAAACGGGGAAGCGCAGTGAGTCTGTTCGAGAGCGGAGAACAGCGCTATAAAAAAGCGACAACAAAAATCTGAAAAAGCCTCACACAACACACACAACACCGCAAACAAACACACACACACACACACCACACACACACACACACACAAACCACAAAACCACACACACACACCCCACACACCCACACCACAAGCGAGATCAAGGGAGGGGGGTTGGAGTAAAAACCCCCCAATTTTGGCCCAGAAGAATCATGAGCAGGAGGTGGGGCGGGGTTTTGCAAAAGTTAAAACTTCTTTCGTTTGGGGTTTGTTTCTCAACGCATTGCCAACGGCCCATTGTCCCTTGTGACTCTCTGCCCACCCGGCATTTGAAACAGCAATTCGCGGCACTGGGCGCTGGGCAATGGCGAGGGGACACCGGCCTTAACACTTCCTTTGGGGTTCTGGCGGGCCCGGCCCCCGTCCCTTTCCCGGTTTTTTTGGGGGCGGTTTCCGCGGTCGACCTTCCTCTCTCCCCCCCCCCCCCCCCCCCCCCCCCCTCCCCCCCCCCCCCCCCCCCCCCCCCCCCCCCCCCCCCCCCCCCCCCCCGCCCGTCCCCCCAAAATTTCGTTTCTGGGGGACGAAAACAATATGGTCTGTAAGGCGGCCCAAGCACGGGAAACCTGTGTAAAAGTCAAAGTGAAACGTCCTGGGCTCCCGCCCCCAAAAACCTACGGTTTCTGTGGACGTAAAGCAACATTTTCCCAAATCGGTAAGGGGGTAAGGCGTAAGACAGTAAGGCGTTGGGCTGAAAGGGGAGGGGCCTCGGTTTGAATCCGTTCGGCTCTCCTTTCTCTTCAAAAGTTGCGGTTTGGGGATACTGCCCTTTTGGGGCTTTTTCCCTCACAATTTTTTAAATTAAAATGGGTCTCATCGTGCCCCTCTTAAAGCAGGAGTCTTTTTGGTGGTGACCGTGTCCATAGGTTTTACAATCTCCCTCTTTCCCCCCCCCCCCCATTTCCCCCTTCCCCCCTTTTCAACCCCCTCCCCACCTGTCCCCCGTAAGCCTTTTGGTTTCTGTGGACGTTAAGCACTATGTTTACTTACTGTGGATTTCATTCTCCGGCAAAAAATAAAAAATAAAAAAATCAGTTTCCAGTCTGAATGCTCGAAACCTTAAAACCTCGTCCGATTGAGTCAGCCTACTAAGCTACAAAATTAGCATTCTCATACTGAGAATGGTTGACTGTTTCTCTGGATTATTTATGTGTCTAATGAATTTGTTACTTCAAGTCTAACGTACCCGATAGAGTCTGATCTGTGTGCATTTTTTTTTTTTTAGTTCAACCGACAGCCAATGCTGGTCTAAGGGAAACAACTCTGATCGAAATGGAATGCGTGATTGAACTCTGCGGTTTCTCCCCTTGCTAGTGTATCGCCATTGCCCAGCGTTCGGAACTCTCCTCCAGAGTACTAAAATAACAATGACAATATATATAAAAAATTATAAAAAATCTTCTTTTTTCTTCTTTTTTCCTTTTTTCTTTTCTTTTTCTTTTTCAGTCGTTTTGCTGATCAATCTATTTTTATTTTTTATTTTTACAAACGTGGCAATGTAGTCCAGGTCTTGCAACCAGAGCTCAGAAGCTATGTGGACAGGGAGGTGGGCCTCGGCTCTCATTCTCTATCTCATTCTTCCGTATTCTTAATAAGCCATATGGTTTCTGTGGACGTAAAGCACGTGAAACAAAAAAAAGTGTGTGTGTGTTTTTGTGTGTGTGTGGTGCGTGCGTGCGTGCGTGCGTGCGTGCGTGCGGCGTGCGTGCGTCTGGGGGGGGGGGGTGGGGGGGGTTGTTGTGTGGTTTTTGGGGGTGTGGGTGTGGGTGTGGGTGGGGTGCGGTTCGTGCTTCGGCGTGCGTGCGTGCGGGGGGCGTGGGGGTGTTTTGTGTGTGTGTGTGTGTGTGTGTGTGTGTGTGTGTGTGTGTGTGTGTGTGTGGTGTTTGAGGGCGGGGGGGGAATGGGGGGGGGGGGCACTATTACATGTATAGCCTGTTATATAACAATTCAAATCGATTTCCATGGCCCGGAAAAGCCGGCCGCCCAGAGGGTAGCTGCACAGAGGAAAGCGGCAATCTAACTGAGGCTGTGGATTTCCCTCTCTGGCAGAAAACATAGCTACACAATGGAACACAATCTAATTGGGGCTAGATTTCCCTCTCTGGCGGAAAACATAGCTACACAATGGAACACAATCTAATTGGGGCTAGATTTCTCTCTCTCTAGCAGAAAACATAGCTATACGCAATGGAAAACAATCTAACTGAGGCTGTGGACTTCCCTCTCTGGCGGAAAACATAGCTACACAATGGAAAACAATCTAATTGGGGCTAGATTTCTCTCTCTGGCAGAAAACATAGCTATACGCAGTGGAAAACAATCTAATTGGGGCTAGATTTCTCTCTCTCTGGCAGAAAACATAGCTATACGCAATGGAATACAATCTAATTGGGGCTAGATTTCTCTCTCTGGCAGAAAACATAGCTATACGCAATGGAAAACAATCTAACTGAGGCTGTGGACTTCCCGTTCTGGCACAAAACAGTTTCCAGCCTAAACGCTCGAAGCATAAAAACCTCGTCCGATTGAGTCAGCCTACTAAGCTACAAAATTACCAAGATCACATTGAAAATGGTTAACTGTTTCTGTGGATTATTTATGGGTCGAATTTATTTATGACTTCAAGTCTACGTACCCGACTGAAAGAGTCTGCGTGCATTTTGCTGCAGATCGACAGCTACTGGTGGTCTAAGGGAAACAACTCTGATCCACACGGAATGCGTGCATCGAACTCTGCGTTTTCTCCCCTTGTTGCTTTGTCTCCATTGCCCAGCATTCGGAACTCCCTCTGGTGAACTAAAATAATAATAATAATAATGAGAAGATTTGATTTTTGTTGTCGATTTTTTGTTGTTGATTTTTATTTTTTTAAGAAAAAAGTTTTGTTGATCAATGGCACTAGAAAGACGTGGGTTCAAAAAGCAGTCCATTTTGTTACAAGTGTGACGGTCTAGTCAAATTAGGACTCTACTTTTCATGCGACATGAACTCGGGAGCTGTGTGAAACGGGTTGGGGGCCTGGGCTCTCATTCCCTATCCTATTCTTCCCCCGTCCCTGATAAGTCATATGTTTTTTGTTGTGTGTGTGTGTGTGCGTGCGTGCGTGCGTGCGTGCGTGCGTGCGTGCGGCATGCGTGCGTGCGTGGGGGTGGGGGTTGGGGTGTGTGTTTTGTGTGTGTGTGTGTTTTGTGTGTGTGTGTGACTGTGCGTGCGCGCGTACGTGCGTGCGTGCGTGCGGTTGGGGACGGGGGGGGGGGGGTGAATATTGTAAATGTTTTACTTTCTAATTTTAGATCTTTACATGCCAGTGCATGTCGATTTACTCGGGAAAAGCCAACTATGATGATGCAGAGCTTCATGTCCTAAGCATGGTTTAATGTTGCTTTACGTCCACAGAAACCATAAGGCTCATTTGGACGGAAAGCCCCGGACGGCCACCTCACTTTCACACAGATTTAATCCGCCAAATCAATTGCGAAAGTTAAAAAAATAAAAAAAAAAAAAAAACCTGTGTAAAAAAAAATCAAAAAATATAATAAAAATCCCCATTTAGTCAAAATAATAAGCTACAATTTACCTTTGTTGTTGTTGTTTGCAACTGCCCAAGTGGGCTTTGTGGACCAAGGGAAACAACTGTGATCATAATAGAGTTTGTGTATCGTGAGATGTGTTTCCTCCCTTCGTTAGTTTTTCAGCTTCGAGAAACAGTTTCTGATAATATTTATCAATCTAATCATCTCTGTTGATTAGCTGGGACGCACCTCTAATTGACTGAATACGTTAAATAATCGCAAAGACTTGTGTTGAATGAAACCCTTAAGAATCTCTCTCTCTCTCTCTGTGTCTGTCTGTCTGTCTCTGTCTCTGTCGTCTGTCTGTCTGTCTGTCTGTCTCTCTGTCTCTGTCTGTCTGTCTGTCTGTCTGTCTGTCTGTCTGTCTGTCTCTCTCTCTCTCTCTCTCTCTCTCTCTCTCTCTCTCTCTCTCTCCCCCCCCCCCTCTCTCTGTGTCTCTCTCTGCCTGTCTGTCTGTCTCAGCCTCTGTCTCTCTATGTCTCTGTCTGTCTGTCTGTCTCCCCCCCCTCTCTCTCTCTCTCTCTCTCTCTCACACACACACACACACACACACACACACACACACCCGAAAACTCCTTACCGGTGTGAACAAGTGGTTTCAGTCCTACTCGTATCAACACTACAGTGGAGTTGGTCCTCTTATTATTACGGCCACGGGCAGTGCCTTTATTTCTTCCCTCGGTTCCTCGCAGGTGTTTGACAGTTCGATCGTCTTTTGTTGACAATGGTTCCACCTGACCGGGATCTGACCCATGCTGGCACCATACCACTCCTTCTTCTGACGCCTTAACACAGGAGAGAGCTGATGAACTACTTCCTGCACCTGTATTCGACACCGACTCGGTTGCGAGAGTTACAATCTTCCGTCTAGCGTTGGCTTGGGTTGTGTCACAACATATTGACACCAGTAAGAGAAGGCGCAAAGCCGCATTAAAATACTGCATGTGCTGCATAGTTATGCGGGGACTGTCTTCAGCCATATCTACAACAACAAAGACCTGAGTCGACTACTCGCCCTGATATAACCGCCGCACCGGTTGACTGGGAGTAAAACACCAGCTTAGTTACTTACTAAGTCGCCTACGGTAACTCTCACCTGACATGCGTGTGAATACCATGCCAGGTGTTTACCTCAAATGTACCTTTGGTGGAGTTTATTACGTACCTTGCATTTACACGCATGCCAGGTGGGAGTTACCGTCGAAGGTCTTCGTTGTTGTACTTGAGTGACGTCATTCGGGCGCTAATTAACTCCCTTGTGCGTTGATTCTGCACGAGCGCTCTGGGTCTCATTCTGTTTCAAATTTATTTTTTGTCTTCAGGCACGATTGGCACATAACAGTGTCCACGCTCCAAAAATGGTTATCCCCCGAGATGTTCGGGCGCCCGAAGTGTGGTCAGTATTTAGAGATTTGTGATTGTCCAATAGACTTGCAATAGGGATGGGTCATTTCGAGCCAAACTGGGTGGGCACATAATTCGATAACCGCCCGTGGGCTCAAAATAATTATAATTAATAATAATAATACATAAATTTTCTATACTTAAGCTTCACCCTCCTAGCGTAAGCCTAGATTAATTGTATAATTACTTCTCACCTACAGGCTTAATTAACAAATCACGTGAGATTTTTTATTAGCATCTAGTGGATACAACCAACACAAAATAAATGCTCTTCAGCAGAATTTAATACTTATCTTGTGAAACTATCAAGATTTTACCCAGCTGCTTACCAAGTCTTGATTTCTTCACAAAACTGTCCATAACTCCTTTGTCCAAAATTCTGTACTGGAGCTGATTTCTTCACAAAACTGTCCATAACTGTCCAAAACTATCTACTGGAGCTGATTTCTTCACAAAACTATCCATAACTGTCCAAAACTATCTACTGGAGCTGATTTCTTCACAAAACTATCCATAACTGTCCAAAATTCTGTACTGGAGCTGATTTCTTCACAAAACTATCCATAACTGTCCAAAAGTATGTACTGGTGCTGATTTCTTCACAAAACTATCCATAACTGTCCAAAATTCTGTACTGGAGCGGATTTCTTCACAAAACTATCCATAACTGTCCAAAATTCTGTACTGGAGCTGATTTCTTCACAAAACTATCCATAACTGTCCAAAATTCTGTACTGGAGCGGATTTCTTCACAAAACTATCCATAACTGTCCAAAATTCTGTACTGGAGCTGATTTCTTCACAAAACTATCCATAACTGTCCAAAATTCTGTACTGGAGCTGATTTCTTCACAAAACTATCCATAACTGTCCAAAATTATCTACTGGAGCTTATTTCTTCACAAAACTATCCATAACTGTCCAAAATTATCTACTGGAGCTGATTTCTTCACAAAACTGTCCATAACTGTCCAAAATTATCGACTGGAGCTGATTTCTTTACAAAACTGTCCATAACTGTCCAAAATTATCTACTGGAGCTATTTCTTCACAAACCTGTCCATAACAGTTTGTCCAAAATTCCGCACTGGAGCTGACGTCTTCACAAAACTCATAACTTCCAATTTTTTCTACGGGAGCTGATTTCTTCAAAAGACTGTCCATTACTGTCTAAATTCTGTACTGGAGCTGATTTCTTCACAAAACTGTCCATAATTGCTTGTTCAATATTCTATGCTGGGGTTGTTGGCGTGTGACTTTCCTGACCTAGTCTGCTGCTGGTGCCACCGTGGGTAGGATGGAGTGTCTCTGGGGATGACCGCTACCCACTGCCCTCACGGCATCAGCTGAGGAATGTCCCAGACCCCTTTGTAACCTTATCTGTAGCTTCACCAGCTTGCTTTGTCTGGCGAGCCGGTTTGGCCTAGCGGTAAGGCGTTAGGCTGGTAAGCAGAGGGACCTCGGGTTCGAATCCGTTTCGGCTCTCCTTTCTCCTCAAATTTTGTGGTCTGTGGGCACTGTCTTGTGACGTTGTCCTTCACAATTAATAAAGCATTAAAATGGCTGCCCATGTAATGCAGAGTCATTCTGGTGGTGACAGTGTAGCGATAGGTATGTATATAATATAATCTCCTTCACCCCCCCCCCCCCCGCCCCCCCCCCCCCCCCCCCCCCCCCCCCCCCCCCCCACACACACCTACATACCCCCTCCCTCCTCCCTCTCCCCGTCCTGAATAAGCCTTATGGTTTCTGTGGACGTTAAGCACCATGTTTACTTGCTTGCTTTGTCTGGCGATATGCGTTGCTTTGGTAAGGGGTAGCTCACTTTCTAACAACAGCTTTACAGACAGTTCATGGTCAAGCAGGCCTAAGGCAGTTAAGTCTGTCACGAATTGTGCTTTCTCTGTCACACAAATGCCTGATGTATTCAAAGCTCAGGAGCTCTGTGTGTGAAAGTCGAGGTGGACGTCCTGGGCTCCCGTCCCTAATAAACCTACGGTTTCTGTGGACGTAAAGCAACACTTCATCAACTATACACCAGCTTCGTTCTTCTTTCGCAGGCTCCACAACCGAATCAGATGTTGTACTGAATCGTACATAGGCCTACACATGCATACGTATATACATACTTGCATACACACACACACACACACACACACACAACACACACACACACACAAACACAACACACACAACACAACACCCAACACACACACACACACACAACACACACACACACACACACACACACACACACACACCAACAACACACACACACACACACAACACACACACACAACACACTACACAACACACACACACAACACACACACACACACACAACACACACACACACACACACACACACACACACACACACACACACACACACACACACCACCACCCATGAATACTTCCAGAGAACAGCCAAACCAGAGCGCGGTATCCATGCATGCATGGCCATTTTAAACAGGTGGAAATCTGTTGCAACAACACACAACGGGGCCGACCAAGTCAGCAGAAGAAAGGGTCTTATCTGAATAGCCGCGGTGAAGCGTTCGAAATCCGGCCCCGCTGGACAGAGAATAGGAACTGTCTTCACACTGAAAAGGCAGGGCGGCCTGCAATGTACAATGGTAATTTTATACGTGTATAGTTAGCTTGGCGGAAAGGCGTTTGACTTCTTGAAGCACGGACTGACCGGAAAGTTCGCCTCCAGCGATGTTCGCCTTTTTTCCTTCGAGGGTTGTGCTTTATTTTCTCCTTGTTCTCCTTCTCCCCTGTCCTGAGGTGACATCGCCCTGATATAGCCGCACTGGTTTGACTGGTCGTAAAATACCGACATACCTACCTATCCTGAGGTGACCGTGGTTGACTGGACGTTGAAATTCAAATACTAATTAACCACTCTCCTTCTCCTCCTCCTCCTCCTCCACCTCCTCCTTCTCCTCCTCTTCCTACTTCTTCTTCTTCTTTTTCATACTACTACTACTACTGCTACTGCTACTACTACTACTGCTGCTGCTGTTGCTGCTGCTGCTACTAGCCAACAACATGCCTCCCCCCCCCCCCCCCCCCCCCCCCCTCCAGTTTCCAGCTCATGGATCTGGATTAATTCCTTGAGTATTTTGACCATTTGTGGTGTACATTTGGTGGATACTGTGTACTTTGTATTTCTTTACTCACATGCCAAGTGAGCGTTACCGTGTGTGATTGAGGTCTTTGTTGACTTCTTGAAGCACGGGCCGGGAAGTTGGACTCCAGTGATATTCGCCATTTTTCCTTGAGGGTTGTGCTTTATCTTCTCCTTGTTCTCCTTCTTCTCTGTCCTGAAGTGATATCGCCCTGATATAACCGCACTGGTTGACTGGTCGTAAAACACCGACTTACCTACCTATCCTGAGGTGACCGTGGTTGACTGGACGTTAACCCCATCACTGCCACAGCCTGTAAAATTTCTGGGCTGGAAAGTGCAGACATACACATCTACAAATCTTCTTTTAATAGTGTGCATTTTAATGGAAATCCACTCACGTGCTCATACGAAGGGGGCAAAACAAGCCTTAATGGTTTCCAGTTTGGCACTTTTATTGGTCGTTTTCTGAGTGACGGAGCGGCAAGCATGGCAATGAACGGGTTAAAATCCAAATACTAACCACCACTCCTTCTCCTCCTCCTCCTTCTTCTTCTTCTTCTTCTTACTACTACTACTACTACTACTACTACTACTACTGCTACTACAACTACTACTATTACTACTACTACTACTACTACTACTACTGCTACTACTGCTGCTGCTACTACTACTACTACTACTGCTGCTACTGTTACTACTGCTATTGCTGCTGCTGCTACTAGCCAACAAAATGCCTAAAATCTCCCCCAGTTTCCATCTCATGGATCTGGATTAATTCCTTGAGTATTTTGACCTTTTATGGTGTATATTTGGTGGATACTGTGTACTCTGTACTTACATGCCAAGTGAGCGATACCGTGTGTGATTTAGGTCTTCATTGTCATGTCATGCCAACAGTCTTCCAAACTCTGGACACCAAAACGCACATAACAAAACAGCTCAACCAAAAGCAAATATAAGTACCCTACATCTAATTTTTTCACCGTTTAACTGTTGTTAAAGTTTAAGTGTTCATTGTTTAGTAGCTTACCCCGAAAATTCCCATGTTGTGTTTTGTCATAATAGATAGCGTTCTTTTTAACCCTTTATGTGTTTGGATCTTTGTTGTTGTGTTCTAGTGACTACGTCTTTCGAGCACTGCTTAACTCAATAACAACAAAAATCTGAAACAAGAATGACTGCTAGCGTGCTAGTGTTCATTCTTCCGGCAAGCACTTAACACAACAACAACAAAAAGATAAGTTAAGTTACCTCTCATATCATTCTGCATTGTTTTTAACCGTTTCACTGTTGTTTAAGTGTCGTTTTGTGGCCTGAAGAAGGGGATTTCCCTAACAATTTGCATCGTGTTGTCCAAGTCATAATAAATAAGCGTTGTTTTGAATCTTTTAACTGCTTAACTGCATTTGTTGGTTGATTCGAACCTTCCAATAGAACCCAGTTTTTGTTGCTCTCTGTATTTGATTTGCAATCATGAGATGTGTCCATAGTCCATGTATTGCTGCATTGCATGTCTGGGTTGCACTGATTGTTCCGGGATGTGTGCATGTTTGTCTGCGCTTTGCTGTTGACGTTGGATCGTCTGGTGTATGCATGTTTCATGTATTGAGTCTGATGTCCATTCTTGTTTTGAATTGTGAAGTGCTTTGAGCCGGTCTGGTTGGATTAGGCGCCGTATAAGAGTTACGTATAATAATAGTAATAATTCTTATAAAGCGCTATTCTTTAACCAGAGTTAAACTCACTGCGCTGTACAAACATCTTATCACAAAAACTATATTAGCATACATTTCAGCAAACAAAGCCTTAATTATTGTAGCTTAAATTACCATTATCGCCTATCGAACATTAGACACACACACACAACACACACACACACACACACACACACACACACACACACACACACACACACACACACACACACACACACACACACACACACACACACACACACACACACACACACACACACACACACACACACACACACACACACACACACACACACACACACACAACACACACACACACACACACACACACACACACATACATAATGACATGCGCACACCAGTCTCCGCTCATCCACTCTTATAGCAATTAACAAAATATTAACTTAATGATCTCAAACAACAACACCAATTTGAATCTGTCTTTTTACCCACCCAACCCGTGCCTCCTTCTCTTACCTAGATCTCTCATGCTCTCTCCCCCCCACCCCCCCCCCCCCCCTTCCCTTCCCCCTCTCCCTATCCATATGCATCCATCTACATTCAACTGCCACACACAAACACAGATTTCTTCAGATTCTACAGGAAGGCCTGGGCAAACAAGAAGGTTTTTAGCTGCGATTTGAATTGAGACAGTGTTGGTACATTTCTTAGAGTGGCAGGCAGAGAATTCCAGAGAGATGGTGCCATGAAACTGAAAGAACGTTGTCCAAATGATTTGAGATTTCGCTTTGGAATTTTTAGCAGCTTTTCGTTAGAAGATCTGAGAGTTATTATTATTGCTATTATTATTATTATTATTGTTATTATTATTATTATTATTATTATTATTATTATATTATTATTATTATTATTATTACTGTTATTAACTACACAAGCGATTTATGCCTCATTCTGTTGCAGGTCATTTTCAACCGTTCTCAGAGTTCCAAGATTCTGTTTACAATCAGGTACACCGGGCTTGCTGACCTGATTTGAGTAGATGGACCTTGACGTTCTTAGCCATTTTCATCCTTGGATGACCCTGTGCAAGTAAGCAAGTAAGTAAACATGATGTTTAACGTCCACAGAAACCGTAAGGCTTATTAGGGACGGGGAGAAGGGGGGAAGGGGTTATGGAGGTGGTACGTAGGTAGTGTTGCTTAATGTCCTCAGATGTCAGTTGACATATTAGGGACAGGCTGAGACCAATGCCGAAGTATGGTTCAATATAGTTTTATGTCCACGGAAACCAGAAGGCTCGTTAGGACGGACAGCCCAGGACGGCCACCTCGACTCTCACACAGCTCCTGAACTATGAACGGAGGTGGGGGGAAGAGGGAGATTATTATACCTGTCGCTACACTGCCACCACCAGAATGACTCCTGCATTAAGATGGGCAGTGATGAGAGCCATTTTAATGTTTCATTAATTGTGAGGGACAAAGTCAGAAGACAGTGTCCACAAACCACAATTTTTGAAGAGAAATGAGAGCCTTACCGCTAGGCCAGACCGGCTCACGGATCCTGTGCGACTGACAGGCCGTTAAAATCCAGTTATTGACAGGTCGGCATTTGGCTTTGAATGACAGGATCCAGCAGCGTTACGCTTCACTCAAAGAGAACCATGTTCCCTTAGACAATTTGTAGCTTCTTTTATTTCTTTTAGGCTTCTGGCCAAACTCCGCGCGGCATTTGCATTGATCACACCTACCTGACCTTTACCTGTAAGTGTTCCTTTCTTGTAGAAAGAAAGACTGTCAAAAAGGGGTCGTATTTCTGAGTTCTTATTTACGTTTCGTGCAAATACAAGTTTGGAAAAATGCCAGAAGCTCTAGCGTGTTTTCTCCCACTCCATGGCCTTTTTCAATAAACGATTCTGACTTAGAATCAGACTCTATCCACTGTATTTTGTTTGTTTGCTTGTTGAAGATGCTAATACTCGAATTTCTTCTTTTCTTCTCCTCCTTCTTCTTCTTCATCTTCTTCTTCTTCTTCTTCTTCTTCTTCTTCTTCTTCTTCTTCTTCTTCTTCTTCTTCTTCTTCTTCTCCTCCCCCTCCTTTGTTCATTTTAACCCCTTCACTGCCATAATGTCACTTGAAAACAACCAATAAAAGTGCGAAATTTGACATCGTTAAGCCTTTTTGTTTTCTTTTACCCAATAGCACTTGAAAGGGTTTTCATCAAAACGAGCAATCTTGCAATTAGATTTGCTATAGGACCCGGAAATATACTGTTAGAATGCAGGCATGTATAGCAATTTTCAGGCCGGAAGTTTTACAGGCGGTGGCAG
>JABMCL010000578.1:505000-507500 GCA_018857735.1 Alviniconcha marisindica
ATGACATCCGACTTTACTTTTCCCGTGAGCCGTGAGAGAGGCATTTGGTCATGATATATTATTATGACTTCTGGCTTTCAAGAATCCAGCATAAAGAGATATAGTTTTGTCAAACCTTTCAGCAAGTTGACCTCGATAATGTTTTGGTCATACCCTCGCTCCCCTCATATATATATATATATATATATATATATATATATATATATATATATATATATATATATATATATATATATATATATATATATATTATTGTGTGTGTGTGTGTGTGTGTGTGTGTGTGTGTGTGTGTGTGTGTGTGTGTGTGTGTGTGTGTGTGTGTGTGTGTGTGTGTGTGTGTGTGTGTGTGTGTATTAATTTCATACATCTACATCTTCCAACAACCATCAACCCAAACGACCGAGAGATATATTGCTTTGGTCAATCAATGCCTTCACAAGCCGAACTGTAGAACGCTTTCGGTAGGAGGACAATTAAGACTTTCTTTATATATATATATATATATATATATATATATATATATATATATATATATATATATATATATATATATATATATATATATATATATATATATATATATATATATATAATATAGATAGATAGATAGATAGATAGATATATATATAGATATAGATATATAGATATAGATATATATATATATATATATATATATATATATATATATATATATATATATATATATATATATATATATATATATATATATATATAGATAGATAGATAGATAGATATATAGATAGATAGAAAGATATAGATATAGATATAGCAAGGCTTATCTTCCAATGACCCAACCGAGAGGAAATATTGTTTTGGTCAAAGCTTTCATCAGCAAACCCAACTCGAGAGTGGTCTTGTCAGAGCCAGACTTCTTTTCTCTTCTTGCCACAAAGTTTGGCTTCCAGCAACCCAAGCGTAATTAAAGGAATGAAATAGAATACTACATGACTTCCATGCGACTACCCGTGAGATGTACGCTTATAGGTTTGTTATCACAGCATTCCCTGCCCACCCAACCTGAACCTTAGCCGACGAACAACGGAACCCATAATTAGAGACATACTCCATGAAAGACCGCCTCGAAGACCAGCTTGATTAGAGACCAGCTCTCTTTCCAGGCATTTTTGGTTGTTGTTGTTGTTGTTGTTGTTGCTGCTGTTGTTGTTCTTATTCTTGTTCTTCTTCTTGTTGTTGCTGCTGCTGTTGTTGTTGTTGTTGTTGCTGCTGTTGTTGTTCTTATTCTTGTTCTTCTTCTTGTTGTTGCTGCTGCTGTTGTTGTTGTTGTTGTTGCTGCTGTTGTTGTTCTTATTCTTGTTCTTGTTGTTGCTGCTGTTGTTGTTGTTGTTGTTGTTGTTTGTTTGTTTGTTTGCTACTGTTGTTGTATTTTTGGTTTTGTTGATGCTGTTGATGTTGTTTTGGGGAAAACATTTCATATATAACCGTCCTGGTTGAGTGGGTCTTAAAACCAATTTACTTTTCCTATGTGCATGTAAGTGAGCCTCTTTGGGCAAAGACCACGTATTGTCCTGTTGGCACAGCTTTGGTACGATAGCAGTTGGGCTGTAGATTCCAAACGGGGTTTTACCGCATTGTTCTGTTGGCACAGGCTTGGTACGATAGCCGCCTGGCGTGGAACGTGACCAGCTACGGAGGGGTGGACACGCTGGTGACCGCGCCAGAGGACATCTGGACACCGCCCATTGTCATTGAGAATGCGTGAGTTCTGTCAGCTAAGCTCGTGCCACCCAGCTATAGTGCCCAGTGGATCGGCTATAGCGTCATAGTGCCCCCGCTATAGTGTCCCAGTGGACCGGCTATAGTGTCCCAGTGGACCGTCTATAGTGTCCGGGTAGACCGGCTAAAGTGTCCTAGTGGACCGGCTATAGTGTCCCAGTAGATCGGCTATACTGTCCCAGTGGGCCGGCTATAGTGTCCCAGTGGACCGACTATAGTGTCCCAGTAGATCGGCTATAGTGTCCCAGTGGGCCGGCTATAATGTCCCAGTGGACCGGCTATAGTGTCCCAGTAGATCAGCTATACTGTCCCAGTGGGCCGGCTATAGTGTCCCAGTGGACCGGCTATAGTGTCCTAGTGGACCGGTTAGTGTCCCAGTGGACCGGCATCGTCTGCAGCCGGATTTGAAAGGTTAAAGTGACCGTAGCAGGGAATGACAGTGTAGTATTGAGACAGCGATGGTTTGGAATGTTATAGAAGCTGTGGCTTTTGAGCGAATGTGAGAGGCTTGGAATGACAGACAGACAGACAGACAGACAGAGACAGACAGACTGACACACAGACAGAGACACGGAGAGAGAGAGAGAGAGAGAGAGAGAGAGAGAGAGAGAGAGAGAGAGAGAGAGAGAGAGAGAGAGAGAGAGAGAGACAGACAGACAGACAGACAGACAGACAGACAGACAGACAGACAGACAGACAGACAGACAGAGACAGACAGACAGACAGACAGACAGACAGACAGACA
>JABMCL010000578.1:512500-515000 GCA_018857735.1 Alviniconcha marisindica
AGATGGTATGCGTGAGTTCTTCCCGTGCTCGTGTTCTTTTCAGCAACAACTTTATCACGCCATCCTCAGGGATACGGTCTTGGTCCACACACTGACACTGCTACAGATCACACACACACACACACACACACACACACACACACACACACACACACACACACACACACACACACACACACACACACACACACACACACACACACACACACACACACACACACACACACACACACACACACACACACACTGACACTGCTACAGATCACACCCACACACTGACACTGCTACAGATCACACCCACACACTGACACTGCTACAGATCACACCCACACACTGACACTGCTACAGATCAAACCCACACACTGACACTGCTACAGATCACACACACACACACACTGACACTGCTACATATCACACGCACCTATTCACAGAGTGGTACCTTGTCCTTACAGCTGATGCCCATCGTGTTGAACTCCATTCTGATGAACGCGGTGTTGGTCCACACACTGACACTGCTACAGATCACACCCACACACTGACACTGCTACAGATCACACCCACACACTGACACTGCTACAGTTCACACCCACACACTGACACTGCTATAGATCACACCCACACACTGACACTGCTACAGATCACACCCACACACTGACACTGCTACAGATCACACCCACACACTGACACTGCTATAGATCACACCCACACACTGACACTGCTATAGATCACACCCACACACTGACACTGCTACAGATCACACCCACACACTGACACTGCTACAGTTTACACCCACACACTGACACTGCTACAGATCACACCCACACACTGACACTGCTACAGATCACACCCACACACTGACAGAGTTGTGTCTTGTCCTCACAGCTGATGCCCATCGTGTTGAACTCCATCCGGATGAATATGGTGTTGGTCCACACACTGACCCTGCTACAGATCACACCCACACACTGACACTGCTACAGATCACACTCACACACTGACACTGCTACAGTTCACACCCACACACTGACCCTGCTACAGTTCACACCCACACACTGACCCTGCTACAGATCACACCCACATACTGACAGAGTTGTGTCTTGTCCTCACAGCTGATGCCCATCGTGTTGAACTCCATCCTGATGAACGCGGTGTTCGCGCTGCCCATAGACTCCGGGGAGAAGATGAGCTATTCTCTCACCGTGCTTCTGTCCTATGTCGTCTTCCTCACCTGGGTCACAGAAAATCTGCCACCCGTGTCCACGGATACCTCCATCCTACGTGAGTTTAAAGACTGCTGACTGCAGTAATGTAGATCTGCTTAAGGCTGTTCCTTTTGTCTTCTTTTTCACCCTAAATCGTACGCAAGACTATAAGTATAGCCAACTCCATCTTCAGGGATTTCGGGTGTGCGGTCCTTCTGGAGGATGTGGCTGTTCTCGAGTATTACTGAAGTTGCTACCACATTGAAGAACTGCAGCTGAAACAAGGATTTCGGGGGGTTGTAAGGATCAAGTGGGACAGATAATTAGATACTCGATTTTTCAATACCATGGCAGTTAACCACAAGGCCCGTAGAATTAAGGGTGAAACAAAAATTATAATACTACAAATTAATGCCTGACTCACCAATTGTGACATCACTCACTTAAATGTCGGTTAACCACAATGGTCATATAAGGCCGAAACAAACAAAAAAACTAATAATAGAAATTAAATTCTCATTCGCCAATCATGAAAAAAAGTATTTTCCTGCTTATGTTTATATTTTTGAGAAAACAGAATGAAGTTGAATGAACGGGAAAGGCAGACATTTAACAGGCAGAATTTCTGGCAGCAGGTGAGGCAGGCAACGCTATTTCTGATCTGCTCCAGGTTTTAAAGCAAAAAGCTTAGCTTTGTTGCAGAAAGAGCTTTTATTTTCTATGTGCTCCAGTGAGGATGCAGCAAACAGTGATTGGCGCATTAGTTAAATAGACAAGAAAAGCCTTAATGTAGTTTTCTAAAGTGCGTCAGACTGGTAACACGTTGGGAACTAATTAATTGTATCGCTCATGCTTGAATGCTAGTTTTAAGTTCACCCAGTCGGGGTTAGGAGATTACCCATGCAAATTACGGACAAGATAAACCAGATTATATAAATTTGGCTTTTCGTTCGTTAGTTCTTTCTTACTTTCTTCTTCTTCTTCTTCTTCTTCATCTTCTTCTTCTTCTTCTTCTTCTTCCTTCCATTTCAACCCATTTTTGATATGTGTTTTTGTTCATGTCATTATTGATTTAACTCATCTCTTATGTATGAGTTTGTTTGGGTGTTTTGTTGTTGTTGTTGTTGTTTTCACTTCCAGACTATCTCCCTGGTGTTGATACCGTCTTTGTTAACTGGGTGCTAATTGTTCAGGAGGTGTGTGAAAGTGGAGGTAGCCGTCCTGGGCTCCCCGTCCCTACTAGTCCTAATGGTCCTTTTACACACTTAAAAAAAAGACTATAGATACCAGTGTTACCA
>JABMCL010000578.1:535000-562500 GCA_018857735.1 Alviniconcha marisindica
TGTTCCACAGCAGCAGTGCTACGGACATTGTCTTTGTGACTCTGCTCCGCACAGCAGTTGAAACAGCAACTGTGTAGTACACTGGTTGCTACGCAATGGTCTTCCGGGTCGGTGCGCGCGGTCGTCCATATTAAGCCACCTCGCTTCTGTGAACGTAAAGCAAATCGTTTACTTTAAATAAACTAGTGGCTCCTAGTATTCACAGTCACCAAAATGTACTTCATACATGAGCAAAATCAATCCATAATTTCAGCTCAACTAGACGAGGCTGGAGATACTTCCGAACTGGACATGAGGGCAAACTGCATAGTATCATATTAACAGTGTTGGCTTTAATGCAGTTCATAGATTTTCATCACACTTGTTTCTTTGTTTCTTTCTTTCTTTCTTGGGAGGTGGGTGGAGGGGGGTCTAGTGATATGCCTTATTATCCCTATAGCTGTTGCCCATCGTGTTGAACTCCGTCCTGATGAACGCGGTGTTGGTCCACACACTGACACTGCTACAGATCACACCCACACACTGACCCTGCTACAGATCACACTCACACACTGACAGAGTTGTACCTTGTCCTTGCAGCTGATGCCCATCGTGTTGAACTCCATCCTGATGAACATGGTGTAGGTCCACACACTGACACTGCTACATATCACACCCACACACTGACACTGCTATAGATCACACTCACACACTGACAGAGTTGTACCTTGTCCTTGCAGCTGATGCCCATCGTGTTGAACTCCATCCTGATGAACATGGTGTTGGTCCACACACTGACACTGCTACAGATCACATCCACACACTGACACTGCTACATATCACACCCACATGCTGACACTGCTACAGTTTACACCCACACACTGACACTGCTACAGATCACACCCACATGCTGACAGAGTTGTGTCTTGTCCTCACAGCTGATGCCCATCGTGTTGAACTCCATCCTGATGAACGCGGTGTTCGCGCTGCCCTTAGAGTCCGGGGATAAGATGGGCTACTGTCTCACCGTGCTCCTCTCCTATGTAGTCTTCCTCACCTGGGTCACCGAAAATCTTCCACCCGTGTCCACGGATACCTCCATTCTACGTGAGTTCACCTGGTCAATACGCCTTCGGCCACTCGCACCGCCAAACCGCTGCCACGCACCTCCCCACTTTGTTGGCCTTGTAAAAAAGAAAACGACAAAATCATGCTTGCTACAAGAGTTCAGGACGCGGGAGGGAGGGATGACGGGAGGGGGGCAGCGAGAAATGTAGGAAGGGAGAGAGAGGGGAGATGGAGAGAAAGAGAGAGGGAGGGAGGGAGAGAGTGAAAGAGAGAGAGATGGAGGGAGGGAGAGAGGGGGGATGGAGGGAGGTAAGGAGAGAGAGAGGGTGGAAGAGAGAGTGAGAGAGAGAGGGAGGGAGGGAAACTGAGAGTGGGAGGGAGGGGGGAGAGGAAGAGAGGGAGAAAAAGTGAAGGAAAGAGGGGGGAGGGAGGGAGAGAGAGGGAGGGGAGGAAGAGAAAATAAGAGAGAGGGGAAGTGGAGGGGAGAGAGAGAGAGAGAGAGAGAGAGAGAGAGAGAGAGAGAGAGAGAGAGAGAGAGAGAGAGAGAGAGAGAGAAGGTGGTGGGGGAATCGAAAGAGAGAGAAGGGGGATAGGAGTTAGAAATAAAGAGACAGAGACAGACAAGCAGACAGAAATAGAGAGAGAGAGAGAGAGAGAGAGAGAGAGAGAGAGAGAGAGAGAGAGAGAGAGAGAGAGAGAGAGAGAGAGAGAGAGAGAGAGAGAGAGAGAGAGAGAGAGAGACACCCACACACACCCACACACACACACAGAAAGAATCGGAGACAGTTAGAGAGCTCTACATGTATAGTTGTTACACGTGAAATAATTCATCATGACATAGAATACTGTGGCAGTAGCAAACGCGTTCTTAAACAGCAAACAAACAACGATGTTCTTGATGTCCTTGTTCTTGCCAGTCATTGAGCTCGTGTGTATACTCCATTTTCCAGAGGTGTACCTGGCTGTCGTGCTGTGTCTCGGTTGCCTGGCAACGCTGTTGACCACGTGGATCCTCAACCTCTACCACACCCCAACGGAAAAGCCCATTGGCCAATACTATCGCAAGTTCGCAACTACGATACTCGTCCCTTTCGCCAGTTTCATCAACTGCAGGAAGAAAAAGCAGGACGATACACGCGGAGACGAATCTAGCCGTCCCCATCACGTGACCAAGGTCACGCCTATGCCGTCCCGTCCCGTAACTGTGATGTCACGTAAACTACCCCTCGACCACAAATTAAACGGTGGCATCAAAATAGTGGACGTCAGCGGCGAAGAACCCTTCCGAAGTGATATAACCGAAGAGGAGACAACTCCCACCTATACGTGGCAAGAGTTAGCGTCCTTGTTTGATTGTTTTTTCCTGTGGCTGTTTGCGGCTGCTCTGGTGATACTTACCACAGTGTTCATGTCACTGCTTTACGCTGACTACTGAAACGAGTGTCGATGGTACACGCACTTTCACTTTTCATCTACAGCT
This sequence comes from Alviniconcha marisindica, assembly GCA_018857735.1. Classification (NCBI taxonomy): domain Eukaryota; kingdom Metazoa; phylum Mollusca; class Gastropoda; family Provannidae; genus Alviniconcha; species Alviniconcha marisindica. Next base: position 537,528 of record JABMCL010000578.1, read on the forward strand.
TGCTGACGCAGGTACAGTTGTCGTACGTGCTGTATTTTTCTCGGTTTGACATCATGCAGTGATAGATGATGATGTAGAGCTTAATGTCCTCGGATGTCGGGTTGACACATTAGGGACACACTGTGACCAATGCGTAAGCATGGTTCGATGTTGCTTTACGTCCACAGAAACCATAAGGCGCATTTGACTGTCGCGACAAAAATTATACTTGTGGCAGCTCCCGCCAATGGTGGCTAACAGCGTCGGTGGACACATGCGCGGACATGAAGAGTGGCACTTCGGTGACGTAACCAATTCTAGCAGTGTTTGGAGGAAGTTGCCGGAAAGCTGGGCTAGCTGAAAAGAGCCCTCAGTGGCATGCGTTTGTAAAAATATCCAATCTGTTAAACATATACTACTAGAATGTCCTGTTACCATGGATTTATTTCAGAAAAATGGATATAGCCTAAACCGGTCTTGCCTGGTCAGTTGTGTACTTCCAAGTATTGCCATTAAAAACACTGATTTATTGCGATGTTTGGCACACTGCTGTTCCATAATTCTACGGAATAAAGACCTGCATAACTTGACATTTATGTGTAATTCGATCTGTGTTTTGTCGTCATACTTATGACGGTCGTACCCGAAATGACTGTCGCTGATGTTTCCGGCAGCATGCGGAAGTCTACAGAATGCAGATGACGGAGTCCAAAATCCAAATATCGGTTTGCGGCATCCCCGAAAAAATAGAGGCTTCGAGTGTAAAAAGAGCCCTCAGTGACATGCGTTTGTAGAACTATCCAATCTGTTAATCATATACTACTAGAATGTCCTATTACCACAGAGTTATTTCAGAAAAATGGATATGACTTTAATGCTTGCAACAATGTAATAGACATTTTGTATAATACTGATATTATCAACTGTATTGTTAAATTGATTGTTCATAGTCCTGTAGGTAAGCTAGTATAATGTGTGTGTGTGTGTGTGTGTGTGTGTGTGTGTGTGTGTGTGTGTGTGTGTGTGTGTGTGTGTGTGTGTGTGTGTGTGTGTGTGTGTGTGTGTGTGTGTGTTGTGTGTGTGTGTGTATGTGTGTGTGTGTGTGTGTGTGTGTGTGGGGTGTGTGTGTGTGTGTGTGTGTGTGTGTGTGTGTGTGTGTGTTTTGTGTGTGTGTGTGTGTGTGTGGTGTGTGTGTGCTGTTTTGTGTGTGTGCGTGTGTGTTGTGTGTGTGTTGTTGTTGTTGTTTGTTGTTGTTGTTGTTGTGTTGTTGTGTGTGTGTGTGTGTGTGTGTGTGTGTGTGTGTGTGTGTGTGTGTGTGTGTGTGTGTGTGTGTGTGTGTGTGTGTGTGTGTGTGTGTGTGTGTGTGTGTGTGTGTGTGTGTGTTGTGTGTGTGTGTGTGTGTGTGTGTGTGTAATAACACCTCGATGTGAACAGACATAAAATAAAACATTGATTAATCGATTGAGCCCTCAGTCCTTGAATATAATTGCTCTCTCTCTCTCTCTCTCTCTCTCTCTCTCTCTCTCTCTCTCTCTCTCTCTCTCTCTCTCTCTCTCTCTCTCTCTCTCTCTCTCTCTCTCTCTCTCTCTCTCTCTCTCTCTCTCTCTCTCTCTCTCTCACTCACTTCATACAGTTATACACACACACCTTCAGATCGGTGCTTTTTATCTCAAATGTATTTATAGGGAAACTGGCCAGTGTACAAAATGTGCATATAGAATAAACAGAGGGGCAAACATCCAGCACGAAGCAATTAATAATTAAGCCTCTCACAGAACAAGTCTCATTTTTTGGATCGAAACCGTGGGGAAAAAAGTGTTAAAGGGGCAAGCCAACTGAAGAGACAGCACTGGTCCTTATCGATAGGAACGGAACGTTTAGAATTAGAAACAAACAACAACAACAACAATAACAAACCCTACATCGGGTTTTTTTAAGACCCCGTATCACTTCCTCTTTGTTAAAAAGTTGACATTTAAAACTTGCAAAGAAACACAACCGTCAGTGCTGCCATTTTGCGCCCAGCAGTCTGTATCTCCGACAGAAGAAACCCTCTCTGGATTTATTCAAGTCAAACATCGAAACATTTCTTTTCCCAAAACTACAGCCATGCTTTCCGTCCCGTGCTGCTGTCTTCATCCGTCTCAAGTCTCTGTTTACTGCCCGTATCAGTTTGTAAGTAAATTAAGTTTTGCTTAGTATGCTCGTGTGTGCGAGGACCTGTGTGCGTGTGCGCACTTAGAGTATATATATATATATATATATATAGTCTCTCAGGGCAAGAGTTTATAACGTGCTCATGTGTTTCCTTCTCCAAGTGAGCCGGTTTGGCCTTGCGGTAAGGCGTTAGGCTGGTAAGCGGAAGGACCTCGGTTCGATACCGCTTCGGCTCTCCTTTCTCTTCAGAAAGGTTGTGGTTTGTGGACAGTCTTCTGACTTTGTCCGTCACTTCCTACTGAAACATTAAAATGACTGTCATCGCTGCCCATCTTAATGCAGAAGTCATTCTGGTGGTGACAGTGTAGCGATAGGTATATAATCTCCCTCTCCCCCCACCTCCATACTACCTCCCCCTTCTCTCCGTCCCTAATAAGCCGTACGGTTTCTGTGGACGTTAAGCACCATGTTTACTTACTTACTTACCTTCTCCAAATTGTGCAAGTACCGGGTCCAGTGCACAGCGTTTCTTGTCGATTGCAGCCTATGAGCAACACGTCTTGCTCAATGGTGCCGCAGAGCCCAGGAGAGATCAAGAGCAGAGAGGTGGAGCTGGGCTCCGAAGAGGGCCCAGGAGAGATCAAGAGGAGGGGGGTGGAGTTGGGATCCCAGGACAGCTCGGGAGAGATCAAGAGGAGGGAGGTGGAGTTGGGATCCCAGAACAGCCCGGGAGAGATCAAGAGGAGGGAGGTGGAGTTGGGATCCCAGAACAGCCCGGGAGAGATCAAGAGGAGGGAGGTGGAGTTGGGATCCCAGAACAGCCCGGGAGAGATCAAGAGGAGGGGGGTGGAGTTGAGATCCCAGGACAGCCCGGGAGAGATCAAGAGGAGGGAGGTGGTGTTGGGATCCCAGAACAGCCCAGGAGAGAGCAATAATGAGGGAGGTGGAGTTGGGCTCCCAAGAGAGCCCGGGAGAGATCAAGAGCAGGGAGGTGGAGCTGGGCTACCAGGAAACCCCAGGAGAGATCAAGAGGAGGGAGGTGGAGTTGGGATCCCAGAACAGCCCGGGAGAGATCAAGAGGAGGGAGGTGGAGCTGGGCTCCCAAGAGAGCCCAGGAGAGATCAAGAGGAGGGAGTTGGAGTTGGGATCCCAGAACAGCCCGGGAGAGATCAAGAGCAGGGAGGTGGAGCTGGGCTCCCAAGAGAGCCCAGGAGAGATCAAGAGGAGGGAGGTGGAGTTGGGATCCCAGAACAGCCCGGGAGAGATCAAGAGGAGGGAGGTGGAGTTGGGATCCCAGGACAGCCCGGGAGAGAGCAATAAGGAGGGAGGTGGAGTTGGGATCCCAGAACAGCCCGGGAGAGAGCAATAAGGAGGGAGGTGGAGTTGGGATCCCAGAACAGCCCTGGAAAGAGCAATATGGAGGGAGGTGGAGCTGGGCTACCAAGAAACCCCAGGAGAGATCAAGAGCAGAGAGGTGGAGCTGGGCTCCAGTAAGAGAGCCCGGGAGAGATCAAGAGCAGGGAGGCGGAGTTGGGCTCCCAAGAGAGCCCAAGAAAGATCAAGAGCAGAGAGGTGGAGCTGGGCTCCCAAGAAAACCCGGAAGAGACCAAGATCAGGGAGGTGGAGCTGGGCTCCCAAGAGAACCCGGGAGAGACCAAGATCAGGGAGGTGGAGCTGGGCTCCCAAGAGATCCCGGGAGAGATCAAGAGCAGGGAGGTGGAGCTGGGCTCCCAAGAGAGCCCGGGAGAGATCAAGAGCAGGGAGGTGGAGCTGTGCTCTCATAACAGGATAGATTGTCTTGCTGCTGAGTTGTTCCTCAACAGTTCCTTCTCGGGCACTGTCTGTGTGACTTTGCTCCACACAGCTGTTGAAACAGCAATTAGCGAAGTACACCAATTGTTTCGCACTGGCAGGGTCCCCACCTCCTTAACATTGCTGTTCTGGCGGTGGCTGACGGTCTCTTCGGTCCATACGGATCGGAGCGCGCGGACGAGCTATTCTTGCCCCCTCCCCCCCCCCCCCCCCCTTCACCCTCATACCCTTTCCTGAACCTTATAAACCTTGTGGTTTCTGAGGACGTAAAGCACGATGTTTACTTACTTAATGGCGTCAATGCCCAAATCAGATTCGCAATGGGTCCTTTGAGCAAGACCCTGAGGATGAGTATCGGATCCATTGTCCGCAGTGTGAGCAATGCTGAAGTTGGCGAGAATGTCTCAGATGGGACCAGGTCGAATACAGGTGTAATAAAGATCCATTAATTACCTATTAGTTCACTCAAGGGAATCGAATTTTTGCTGTAGACCTTTTGACCCTTTCGTTGCCCCAGCTTGTAAAATTGCCTGGCCGAAAGAGACATCGACGCGCCTGCAAACAGTATATTTTCAGGTTCTCTGACACCTTTACTTTCATTACTACGCATTTGGATGGAAATCCTTTCACATGCCAGTGGGGAAAAAGAAGACAGAAAGGCTTAAGAGTTTCAGACTGCGCACTTTCAGTGATCGTTTTCAAGTGACACCATGACAGTGAAAAGTATTAATAGTAATAATAATGTACATTTATCATGCGCTCATCAACGCCTTGAGCGCTCACATGATACGTATTAACTTAAATATGATATTCTATACACATGTAGAGCATAGTCCTACCAAAACAATTTACATAAAGTATTATACCAAAAAAAGAACAAAAAAAGAACAAAAAAACGCACTACAAACACACACACACACACACACACACACACACACACACACACACACACACACACACACACACACACACACACACACACACACACACACACACACAACACACACACACACACACACACACACACACACACAACACACGCGCGCGCGCGCGCGCGCGCGCGCACGCACGCTCGCACGCACGCACGCACGCACGCACACCCACCCACCCACGCACGCACGCACGCACGCACGCACGCACACCCCCCCCCACACACACACACACGCGCGCACGCACACACACACACACAAACACACACACAATGACTGTAGCAGAAACTGGGTACTGGTATTAGTTAGGATGGAAATACAGGTAGAAGAGGAAGGTTTTCAGTTTGGCTTTAAAAGATGACAGGGTTGAGCAGTGTCTAAGATCTTGTGGGAGTGAATTCCAAATGTGGGGTCCAAAGCAAGAGAAGGTGCGAAAGCCGTGAGCCTTGCGTTTGTATTGTTGGATTTCCGGCATGCGGGTGTCAGAAGAAGAGCGTAGTGTACGAAACGGAGTGTATATAGACATGCAGCAGTTCAGAGAGGTAAGCAGGACCAGAACCAGTTATAGCACTGAAACACATACAAGCGACTTTATACTTAATACGTTCTGAAATGGGAAGCCAGTGCAGTTTTTCCACGAGAGGTGTTGAGTGGTGGTGACGGGGTGCCAAGAGAACAAGTCTTGCAGCAAAGTTCTCTCTCTCTCTCTCTCTCTCTCTCTCTCTCTCTCTCTCTCTCTCTCTCTCTCTCTCTCTCTCTCTCTCTCTCTCTCTCTCTCTCTCTCTCTCTCTCTCTCTCTCTCTGTACTAAAAGAGTGTTTGTGTTTGGATTTATGTATTAATTTATTCAGACATGTTAATGCTGTGCGGTATTTTAGAATATTGATCATGCATGCATTCTGTTCAAAAAAGGAAAGGCTTGCCTTAATTATGAGCACAGTACAGCCTATAAGCGCAGCTGTAAGTTGTTGGTAATGGATTCCCTTGTATGTTCCACTGTTTTTGGTTTGGCGGTTGTTGTAGCTGTTGTTGTTGGTTGTTGTTAGTGGTGGTGGTGGTGGTGGTGGTCGTGTGTGTGTGTGTGTGTGTGTGTGTGTGTGTGTGTGTGTGTGTGTGTGTGTGTGTGTGTGTGTGTGTGTGTGTGTGTGTGTTTCCTTCTTTCTCTTATCGAAAAATAAATTTATGGCACATAGTTAGAGCAAAATAAAGCATTAAAAAGTAAATCAGTGCTACCAAACTTCAATCTTTTGACAAAGCAAAATGAAAGGTTTACTGTCAGAGTTTTAATGAGGGGGGGGGGGGGGGGGGTGGAGGCTTCACACTTCCATGCCTGCAATCTCTCTCCTTCAGCCGGTCTGTCTGTCATTCTCTCTGTCTCTGTCTCTCTCTGTCTCTCTCTGTCTCTCTCTGTCTCTCTCTGTCTCTGTCTCTGTCTCTGTCTCTGTCTCTGTCTCTCTCTCTCTCTCTCTCTCTCTCTCTCTCTCTCTCTCTCTCTCTCTCTCTCTCTCTCTCTCTCTCTCTCTCTCTCTCTCTCTCTCTCAATCGTGCTTATAACGTTTGTTTGTGGTGTTGTTGTGTTTATTAGTGTTTGTAGTATAGCAATGACTGGCTGTTAGATAGGTACAAATTGACCTAAAGGTACTATCCTTCAGTATTAAAGTTTTCGAGTTCGAGTTCTGTCTCTGTCTCTGTCTCTCTGTCTCTCTCTGTGTCTCTCTGTCTCTGTCTCTGTCTCTGTCTGTCTCTCTGTCTCTGTCTGTCTGTCTGTCTGTCTGTCTGTCTGTCTGTCTGTCTCTGTCTGTCTGTCTGTCTGTCTGTCTGTCTGTCTGTCTGTCTGTCTGTCTGTCTCTCTCTCTCTCTCCTCTCTCTCTCTCTCTCTCTCTCTCTCTCTCTCTCTCTCTCTCTCTCTCTCTCTCTCTCTCTCTCTCTCTCTCTCTCTCTCTCTCTCTCTCTCTCTCTCTCTCTCTCTCCCTCCCTCCCTCCCTCCTCTTTCTCAAATACTTTTTCTAGATATAGGTGTTGTTGAAGTTTGGTGTATGAATACCTCCTGTTTATTGTCTTCTGCTGACTCTGTGACTGCCGTTAATGTGCCCTGAACCTTTGGGGATTCAACAGATGTGACCGTGTCTCCTTTCCCATTACGCGCTCTCTCTCTCTACTGGTGTCTCAACAGAACACTCAGTGAAGCGAGGAGGTAAATGACTGCAGGGACAGTTTAGTGCTCGCGGTGTTGTTTGTGTTGGGAATTTATTACGTTACAGTGGCTCTCTCAGAGCTTTTTCTGCACCACTGCCCCACTGAGCCCCCCGCGTCCCACCCCTCTCTCTCTCTCTTGGCTGCTTGAACTCGCTGATTGGTCAGTTCACAAGCTACAGACTTAGACCGTCCTATGACGAAGGTACCCGTTCCAAATATTGACTCGCTCAGTGTTGACCAGCATGACCGGCGCATGGACAGCGACAGAAATACACGTGCACGTTATTTATGCAGCTGACCTTTTCTCACCGGAACATGCATAAATATGTAACACGTGTTATTGATCCGGTCGCTGCGAACATTAATGTTCAGAAGGGACTTTGGTATATGTTATATATACTGACAACTTTTGGTCTCTCAGCCTCGACTTGACTGAAACTTGAAACTCCGCTGGTTTCTACTTGGTCAACCATTTGGCTTTGAAGGAGATTCTGAAGCAGAACTGTTTCACAGATGTAAAAGAAAAGTCACAGCTTTGAAGGAATTTCCAGAGCTGATCTGTTTCACAGGTGTTAAAAAAGTCACAGTTTTGAAGGAATTTCCAGAGCTGATCTGTTTCACAGATGTAAAAGAAAAGTCACAGCTTTGAAGGAGATTCTAGAACTGAATTGTCTCACAGGTGTAAAAGAAAAGTCATAGCTTTGAAAAAGATTCTGGAGCTGGACTGTTTCACAGGCGTTGAAAAAGTAACAGCTTTAAAGGAATTTCCAGAGCTGAACTGTATGACAGGTGTTAAAAAAAAAGTAACAGCTTTCAAGGATATTCCAGAGCTGAACTGTCTCACAGGTGTAAAAAAAAAAAGAGAAAAAAAAGGCTTGAAGGTGATTTCAGAGCTGAACTGTCTCACGGGTGTAAAAACAACAACAACAACAAAACAAACAAAGTGGACGCTAATTTAATCAGTCGGTGCCGACACCGCACGGAGAGGAAAGGGGAAAAAATAGCAACTTTACTTTGATATCAAACAGAAAACTGTAAAGCTCAGTCTCTATATTCTGACGAACTGTACGTCTTTTCCCCCGTGTTAGATGCTGTCTTCCCAGAGCAGTGAAAAGTTGATAAACGTTACGCTTTGGGGTCATACATATATACACCGACTACAGCTTGGAAGGAGAGTGGAAGGCAGTCCAGTTATAACTACTTGGTTTATTGTTTTATTCTTCTTCTAATCATGGCGTCTACAAGTGGAGTGTTGGTGGTGACTGCCTTGGTGATTGTTGTCATGTTCCTGCAGTTTGAAATCGGTAAGTACAGCACACTACATGTACGTACATTCCCTGTGGAAAAGCTGTCGTCTCTGTTTGGGGCTCGCGTCAATAGATAGATACACATATAGGTAAACAGACAGATAAATAGACAGACGGGGAGTCAAAGAGACAGACATTCAGCCAGGCAGGCAGACACTTAGAGATACAGATACCTATGAATACATAAGTCATAGTAAGATTTAGCGGTTTGTAACTATTAAGTTTTTGTTTTGTTTTTCGTTCGTTTGTTTGTTTTCGTTTGTTTTTTGTGTGTTTGTTTGTTTTCTTTTGTTTTCGTTTCTAAACATTTTTATTAACTATTAAAATCAGTTTTGTTCGAAAGGGATGCGGACAAGTGTAGCTGCGTGCATTGTTGTGCGAATGGTAATTAAGATCTGTTTCAGTTAACTAACGGGAAAGTTGTACAGCTCATTCTTAGAATCGAGTGAACGCTGATATCAGTTTAGAAGGGTAGAAACTTGTATGGTGTACATAGAACCTGCGCCGACACGGCGGCAGTTTCAGGTGGCACCAGCCACGCCAGCGCTGTAAGTACACCTTTTCGGTGGATATTCACAAACGCGTTATATAAAGCTAGTCGCTCGTGTAGAATCACATGCAAGTGCAGTAAGTCTGCTCGAGAGCGGAGAATAGAATAGCGCTGCATAGAAGCAATCATCATCATCATCGTCATCATCATCATCATCATCATCATCAGGTTTATTGATAAGAAATATTTTGGCAGGGGAAAATATGTGCCATATTTTTCTGTGGACAAATATATATATATATATATCCAAAAATATATATAGAATATTAATATCCTTGTAGAATTTAGAATGGAAACATCCCAGATTAATATTCATCAACACTATTTTCCATCAACAGTGAATAATGCGACATATCCACTACATGCCGAAGAAACAAAAACGTTTTTTATTTTTTTATTTGTTGCTTTTTGTTGTTGTTGTCTTTAAATAGTTATGAACTGTACATCCACTTAGGGCACAAACAGCTACCAGAAATTGATATCATTAATGACTAGAAGTCATTTCCTAATATTATGAATAGTGAGTCTCAGCACACCGTTCTGAATATGGCTAAATTCTTAGTTCGTGTAGTCATCCTAAGAACATTCCGGATGCATGTGCCTACTTGATCGTAGTAATTTTTAAAGCTGTGAATATGCTACTTGTAGGCGTTCTAAGTCTGTTATCAAATATTGTGAACAACATATTCGTTCCGAAAATGTATAAATATGCGTAACTATGAAAGTGAATTTAATCATCCGTACAGCTGTGTGTGTGTGTGTGCGTGCGTGCGTGCGTGCCTGTGTGCGTGTGTGTTTGTGAATTTTTCACATAGTTAAGCTTGAACCCTTGTTGATGTCAACATTATGTGTTAGCTTTTTGTTAAATTGCTCATAAGATTTTCCATATCGATGTACATTGCGTGGCTTATATTATGTTTGTTCAGCGCTTTGAGCCGCAGGGCTGGCGCTTTACAAATTTATATTATCAGCATCAGCATTATTATTATTACAGGTAACTGTACTCAGGCTCGAGTGCGTCTCTTAATTGTTACCCCCACTGAAACGGGCGGATGGCCTCTCTCTCTCTCTCTCTCTCTCTCTCTCTCTCTCTCTCTCTCTCTCTCTCTCTCTCTCTCTCTCTCTCTCTCTCTCTCTCTCTCTCTCTCTCTCTCTCTCTCTCTCTCTCTCTCTCTCCCCTCTCCTCCCCACCACTCTCTGTCTTCTCTGAGCAAGATGCGTGTCTCTGTCATCTGTTTTGAGCCAAGAACTAACAAAATGTATCCTCATTCTCTCTCTCCCCCTTCCTTCGCCACCCCCCCCCCCCCCTCTCTCTCTCTTCCTCTCTCCCTCTCTCCTCCCCACCCCTCTCTGTCTTCTCTGAGCAAGATGCGTGTCTCTGTCATCTGTTTTAAGCCGAGAACTAACAAAACGTGTCCTCATTCCTCTCTCCCCCCTTCCCTCCCCCCCCCCCCCCCCCCCTCTCTCTCTCTCTCTCTGAGCGAGATGTGTATCTTCGTCATCTCATTTTTGAGCCTAAAACTAATATAAAATGTCCTCATTCTGATTTCAGGCGACTGCGGGTTTGTGAGTGACGAAGAGATCCTTCGTTCTGACCTTTTGAGTAACTTCAGCGTCAGTGTCAGACCTTACAACAAAACTCAAATTTCCACACTCATGTACATTTCCTCTTTGAACCATCTGGTGAGTTCATTCTACCTGCTTCCCTTTCCGCTCCGTCTGTCCGTCTGCCCCCCTACACCCTCCTCTCTCTCTCTCTCTCTCTCTCTCTCTCTCTCTCTCTCTCTCTCTCTCTCTCTCTCTCTCTCTCTCTCTCTCTCTCTCTCTCTCTCTCTCTCTCTCTCTCTCTCTCTCTCTCTCTCTCTCTCTCTTCCACACGTGAGTGCGCGCTTACATTTGTGTGTGTTTGCGTGTGCGTATGCGTGGGTGTTTTCGTGGGTGTATGTGTGTGTTTGCGTATGTATGTGTGTGGTGGGGGTGGGTGGGTATGAGTGTGCGTGTGTGTGTGCGTGTGTGTGTGTGTGTGTGTGTGTGTGTGTGTGTGTGTGTGTGTGTGTGTGTGTGTGTGTGTGTGTGTGTGTGTGTGTGTGTGTGTGTGGTGTGTGTGTGTGTGTGGGGCACGCGTGCTTGTGTGTGCTTGTGTGCGTGCGTGTGTGCGTGTGAGTGTGTATGTGTGCGTGCGTGCGTGTGTGCGTGTGAGTGTGTGTGTGTGTGTGTGTGTGTGTGTGTGTGTGTGTGTGTGTGTGTGTGTGTGTGTGTGTGTGTGTGTGTGTCTGTCTGTCTGTCTGTCTGTCTGTCTGACTGTCTGTTTCAGGTTCCTGTCTTACAGTTCAACGAATGTTTATTCTTGCTTACAGAATATTGCCTTGCAGTCTATGTCCATCAACATGGTACTCACTGTGGTATGTATATACAGGGTGGATGTAAGAATGGATGGATGTGTGAACGGATGGACGGTAGATGGAGAGATAAATGGAAATACGGATATGATTGTGTGATGGGGTGTGTGCGTGCGTGCGTTCGTGCGTTCGTGCGTTCGTGTGTTCGTTCGTGTGTACGTGTGTGTGTGTGTGTGTGTGTGTGTGTGTGTGTGTGTGTGTGTGTGTGTGTGTGTGTGTGTGTGTGTGTGTGTGTGTGTGTGTGTGGTGTGTGTTGTGTGTGTGTGTGTGCGTGTGTGTGTTAAAATATGGGGGGTGGGGGGTGGGGGGGGGGGGGGAGTTTGCATGTGCATAATGGCAAAGATGATAGCGTAATCATGTGTGTATATATATCGTATGACTAGTAACTATGTTCTTGAAATGGGTAGGCTTCTGAAACTACACTACACTGAGATACTTTCACTTATTTTATTTTATTTTATTGAATGGTCAAAAGTATTGGGCGGTTTAGGCGTTTTAGTTTTAGTTTTTGCTGTTGTTTCTTTTCTTCTTTTTTTTCTTTTTTTTTTTTTTTTTCTTTTTCTTTGTTTAACTCCCTTTAACACACACTACCCCGCATCGTTTAAGTCCCTTGGCTATTTTTACTTCCGATGCGTATTTTTTTTTTTCACAATGGAAGGCTGTGACAGTGAATTCGCCAAGTTTACAGTGCCAACTTTACAGGCATTTTTGAAGGCCCGTAGCCAGTGTGTCTGGCAACAAGCAAGAACTTTTTGCTCGTGCTATATGATGCCAAAAAAATGCATTCTTCTCCCATGCACTCGAGATCTTCTGGTGAGCCGGGAAACAATGCAACCACTTTTTTTTTTCCATTCTCCATCACCTTTCCCCTGTAATTCTTGCAAACGCAGCAGTATTGGTATTTTTACTGCTTCACAATTCTAGCTTCAACTTCCATTGTTATACACAGTGTGAAGCAATCGGCTACTCAGAAATCGGCCCAGAACTTGAATGGCAGCTGCCACGTTTCGCGACTTCTTGCGCGAAAGATTACGAAGGGCTTTCACTCGTGCAAACCAGCTTCGCTGAACTGTCCAACAGGAACGTTTTTGTTTTCCCTGAGGCCCCGCGGGAGTTTTTCGGTTCAGTGTAAATATTTCAAACTCAGTCGGTTTGGGCACTGCCTTCGGTAAATGTTGAAGTTGAATTAGCCGTTTCAATAAATGCACTTTCTGAGGTAAGCAGGCAGCGCGTTCCAGACGCTAGGGGCCAAGATTGTAAATCCGCGGTGACCAAATGTTTTGATACTAGCTTTCGGAATTTTGAGAAGCTTTCTATGAGAGGAACGCAGAGTGCTAGACGGCTCTACTCCTACTACTCCTCCTCCTCCTCCTACTACTACTACCATCACCACCACCACTACTACTACTACTACCACCACCACCACCACCATTACCACTACTACTACTACTACTACTACTACTACTACTACTACTACTATTATCACCACCATCACCACCACTACTACTACTACTACTACCACCACCACCACCACCACCACCACCACTACTACTACTACTACTACTACCACCACCACCATCACCACTACTACTACTACTACTACTACTACTACTACTACTACTACCACCACCACCACCACCATCACTACTACTACTACTACTACCACCACCACCACCACCACCACCATACCACACTACACCACCCACCCTACCACTACTATTACTACTACTACTACTACTACCACCATCACTACACTACATACTGCCTACACCACCACCACCACCACCACCACCACTACTACCACCACCACCACACCACTACTACTACTACTACTACTACTACTACTACTACTACTACCATCACCACCACTACTACTACTGCTACTACTACTAACACCACTACAAGATCATTTATGGCTCCCCACCGCGTAAGAGGCCGGAGGGCTCAGTTACAAAGACATACGAATACGCTCATTGTACCACATACGCACGCGCGCGCGCACACACACACACACACACACACACACACACACACACACACACACACACACACACACACACACACCACACACACACACACACACACACACACACACACACACACACACACACACACACACACACACACACACACACACACAAGCACGCACACAGGCGGGCGCGCGCCCGCGCACGCACACACGCACGCACGCACGCACACACACACACTACCAGTACATGCATTACTGGTGATGAGTTGCTAAAATGAGAAGAAAAAGAAAAAAAGATCAGTATTCAGAAGGGAAGAGATGGGTTTTCAATTCTGACTTTAAAAAATGGTGAAGACGGCTGATAGAAACAAAGACAAACGAACATATGTGGAGGGAAAGAGTATAATCCTTGAAAGTGGCAGCACGCAACGGTGGAAATTTTGTATTGAATTCGGAATTTCACAGGAAGCCAGTGCAACCCTTACAATAACGGTGTAACTTAATATGCTTTCGCTTAGACTACCGCATGCAAGTTTACAGCGCAGTTCTGGACTTTCTGCAAGCGTGCAATCTGTTCGGCCGGTAGCCCCTCGAGAACGGAATTGCAGTAGTCCAGTCGCAGGCTGTTATAGAGGAAACTAGAGGAAACTAGCCTGGCGGTTGAGTTAATACGAGATAGGTTAGAGCAGAGACACTACACACTACGCTTGCTGCCGGACGCATTTTTTTAAATTTTTTTTTTGAAGATCCAGGAATGAGTTGTCTAGCAGACGACAGGCTCGGTTTTATTGGCGTTAATTAAACTTGTTCAGCTTTTTCTGTTCGTCCAGGAGAGCGGATCATCAATACACGTCCAGAGAACAGACGAAGGCAAGGAACAGAGAAGCAAGAAAACGAAAGACAAGCAGTGAACAGGAAAGAGAGTAAGAACAGAACAGAGGAGGACAAAGACAACAGAGAAGACAGACGACGAGAGGCGTATATATCCAGTGGGGAAAGGCAAGGGAGAGAGACAACAGACGAGATAGAAGCAGAGAGACAAGAGCAGCAGACAGAGGGGGCGATATCAATACACGTCTCAGTGGCAGAGGAGAAGAACGGTGAGAGAAACAACGACAAGACGGGAGAAGACAGGCGACAGACAGACAGAGGCGATCCATCCTTCGTGCAAGACAGACAGACAGAGACATAGAGTGATGAGACAGACAGACAGACTGAGAGAGACAGAAAAACTGTCAGACGCGTCGCAGAGGAGCGGATCATCAATACACGTCTCAGTGGCAGAGACAGACAGACAGAGACATAGAGTGAGAGACAGACAGACAGACATGACTGAGAGAGCGAGGACAGACAGAGACAGACAGACAGAGAGGGAGCGATCATCAATACACGTCTCAGTGGCAGAGACAGACAGACAGAGACATAGAGTGAGAGAGACAGACAGACATAGACTGAGAGAGACAGACAGAGACAGACAGACAGACAGAGAGGGAGCGGATCATCAATACACGTCTCAGTGGCAGAGACAGACAGACAGAGACATAGAGTGAGAGAGACAGACAGACATAGACTGAGAGAGACAGAGAGACAGACAGAGACAGACAGACAGACAGAGAGGGAGCGGATCATCAATACACGTCTCAGTGGCAGAGACAGACAGACAGAGACAGATTGATTGATTGATTGACTGAACTTTATTTCTCAACGGTGAAGATATTAGCACAAAGGCCGACTCACATATCTGCCGCTGCTACAGTACTACTAATAACCAAGACATTCACAGTTAAATATTATTACAGAAGGCTATAGACAAATACAGCATCAGTAAAAATAAAAAGAACAATTAGAGAGTGAGAGAGACAGAGGCAGAGACAGACATACGTAGACTGAGAGAGACAGAGAGACAGACAGAGACAGACAGACAGACAGAGAGAGTACGGAAGATTGATTCATTTAGGCTATTGCCCCTCGTGAAGGGGTGCATGTGGATGACCTACCATCTCACAGTACATGCTATAATTATGCTGAGAGAGAGAGAGAGAGAGAGAGAGAGAGAGAGAGAGAGAGAGAGAGAGAGAGAGAGACAGAGAGAGAGAGAGAGAGAGAGAGACAAAGAGAGAGAGAATACGGAAGATTTATTCATTAATTTTAGGCTGTTGCCCCTCATGAAGCGGTGCAAGTGGATGACCTACCATCTCAGTGCATACTATAATTATGCAGAGAGACAGGGAGAGTCAACACTTCAACACTTCCTGTAATGACCCAAACAGCCCCAAAGCAAGACCTTTACCTAGCTATCCTGGGCATAGGGTAGCTTGGGTCTCAGCGGAGGTGGGGGAGACGGGAAGGAATAAACATTAGCTCTGCCAAAACTGCACCAAATACGCATTGCTTTCTTTATTAACTGTTCGATGTCCTTAGAAAGAATAATAGTGATCGAGCCACGGGAGTAAGCCGGCTGGATTAACTACTTTGCTGTGGATGATTCTTTTATAATTGCATTTAGTAGGAGTACGACCATATTTATAATTGCTTTTAGTAGGACAAAATAGAACAGCGCTAGAGAAATTCTGTCTGTTTTTATTAGAGATATTATTGTCCTTTTTAGTAGGACAGATTTTTTTATGAAGTAGACTTCGTAGAGAGGCAATTTTGATGTGATATGCGCAACTCTAATATCGGTTGTAAGTTTCCCGTTTATCACTTACTTTTGACCCCAATGCTTGGTATTGTTGTTGTAATTTAGTTTGTTATTATCGGCGTGGATGTGTGATGAGAGTGCTTGACACCACAAATCATTCCTTGTGCAAACCCATTGACACTTGGCAATAAAGTTGTATTGTATAGTAATAAGTGACTAAGTTGAAAATTATTTCAATGTGTCTATTCATTTATCAACGGGAAAGATAAATGTTAAATGCGGTCCATACTGCCCCGGTCTCCCCTACTGGTGTTATAATTATGTGGAGACAACTCTGTCGCCCTAGGCAGGCCAATTATTGTGCTCACAGCTCCGACATGGTATATTTTCTAAGCTCACAAATAAAATACAATGACAGCCGGTTTGGCCTAGCGGTAAGGCGGTAGGCTGGTAAGCGGAAGGACCTCGGTTCGATACTGCTTCGACTCTCCTTTGTCTTCAAAAGTTGTGTTTGTGGATACGGTCTTGTGACTTTGTCCCTCACAATTAATGAAACATTTAAACGGCTCTCAACGCTGAATGTGGGAATCATTCTGGTGGTGACAGTGTAGCGATAGATATATACTCTCCCTCTCCCCCCACCTCCATACCCCCTTCCCCCATTCTCCCCTCCCTAATAAGCCTTATGGTTTCTGTGGACGTTAAGCACCATGTTTACTTACTAAAATGCAATGGCTGTATCTAGATGAATCACAGTCTGAAACGGATCGACGCCCAGAGCGCTCGTGCAAAATCAACACACAAGGGAGTTGATTAGCGCTCGAAAGACGCCACACAAACATAACAAAGGCCGGAGGATGTAAGTAAGTGAACATGGTGCTTAACGTCCACAGAAACCGTACGGCTTATTAGGGACGGGTAGAAGGGGGGGGTATGGAGGTGGGGGGAGAGGGAGAGTATACACCTATCGCTACACTGTCACCACCAGAAAGACTTCTGCATAAGGTGGGCAGCGATGAGAGCCATTTAATGTTTCGTTAATTGTGAGGGACAAAGTCACAAGGCAGTGTCCACAAACTACAACTTTTGAAGAGAAAGGAGAGCCGAAGCAGATTCGAACCGAGGTCCTTCTGCTTACCAGCCTAACGCCTTACCGCTAGGCCAAACCGGCTCACGGAGGATGTACCTTGGTGGAGTCCATATATATCCTTGTAACTTTACTCGCATGCCTTGTGCGAGTTACCGTAGGCGACTCCGGTCTTTGTTATTGTGGTTGTGTGACGTCTTTCGAGCGGTAGTTAACTCCCTTGTGTCTTGATTCTTGATGAATCAACCTAAACTGTTCACATACTTGGTATAATGGGATACGTTAAAACATTTATTTTTATTTTTAAGAATTATCTTCTTTTCTTCCCATTTTGTGTGCGTGTGTGTGTGTGTGTGTGTGTGTGTGTGTGTGTGTGTGTGTGTGTGTGTGTGTGTGTGTGTGTGTGTGTGTGTGTGTGTGTGTGTGTGTGTGTGTGTGTGTGTGTGTGTGTGTGTGTGTGTGTGTGTGTGTGTGTTTGGGGGGTGGGGTGTTTTTGGTTTTTGTTGTTGTTGTTGTGTGTGTGTGTGTGTGTGTGTGTGTGTGTGTGTGTGTGTGTGTGTGTGTGTGTGTGTGTGTGTGTGTGTGTGTGTGTGTGTGTGTGTGTGTGTTTTTGGTTTTGTTTCTTCTTCTCTCTTTTTTCCTTTGTTTGTTATTGTTTTGTTTTGTTTTTTGGTTTTTTGTTTGTTTGTTCGTTGCGATAATAATATTGTGATTGATTTGGCATGGTTGCAAGATATTTAACCGTGCTCTCATGCAGTCTTATAACTGTTGATAGTTTAACGGTTTTACAATGGAATATTGTTACAGAACTTATATTTGGATGTTCACTGTGTTCACAGTTTTGGCATGACTATCGACTTGCATGGAACAGTACTGCCTACGGAGGAATTAATTCTATGGTCGCCGCACCAGAAGCCATTTGGACACCACCACTTGTCATTGAGAATGCGTAAGTTAGCAACAGTTTTATCTGTTATCTATCTGTCTGTCTATGTATCTCGATCTGTCTGTCTGCCAGTCTGTTTCTTTCTGCCTATAATTATCTATGTTTATTGATTTTTCCGTCTTTCTGTTTGTCTGCCTGTTTATACCTGGAAGCGAAAAAAGAGAGAGAAAAAAATCAAGAAAAATAGCAATACGTTAATTTGGACCTGAATAACAATAATACAAGCACACACACACACACACACACACACACACACACACACACACACACACACACACACACACACACACACACACACACACACACACACACACACACGCACACAACGAACACGCACGCACGCACACACGCACGCACGCACGCACGACACACACACACACACACACGCACGCACTAAATAGATAGGCTTTCCATAGGACTGACTGCACCTACTATCAAAAACAAATGAATAGGACCCGGAAAGGTACTTTTGCTCCCAAGTAGGCTATTGATATATGAAATTGTGTGTGTGTGTGTGTGTGTGTGTGTGTGTGTGTGTGTGTGTGTGTGTGTGTGTGTGTGTGTGTGTGTGTGTGTGTGTGGTGTGTGTGTGTGTGTGTGTGTGTGTGTGTGTGTGTGTGTGTGTGTGTGTGTGTGTGTGTGTGTGAACAGTTTTTAATGGGTACCGTTTACCGAATATTTCCGAAAGCACACAACGCAATTGATCTAGTTCATTAAAAAGTGTCCATTACTTTCTGGTGGGGCTAGGTCTAGTTCTTTCCCTTTGTATGAGCGCTTTCTCTCTCTCTCTCTCTCTCTCTCTCTCTCTCTCTCTCTCTCTCTCTCTCTCTCTCTCTCTCTCTCTCTCTCTCTCTCTGCCATACATCAACAAATACAGTTTCCACTAGAGCTCTTCAAAATTTCAATAATTAAAGTTTGTAAATACTGATAAAAAAAAATCCAGTTCACTTGGAGCTTCTTCATAATAATATTGATAACCATCATAATGATCTTCATCATCACCATCGTCATCATCATCATAACGATAATTGCAGGGCGGTTCAACTGCGAGAAATGCTGTGAGCCTAAGTAGTTTTTAAGGTTGCTTTCGAGAGAGAAGAAACGTGCGTAGCACAATGCCTGACAGTGAAAGCCCGTTCTTAACTGGGCGAATGTTTGTTCGCCGAACATACTTCGGACAGTTCGCCGAACTATGATTCGTTTCTTAATTGAACTTTTAGTTCGCCGAACATGGTTCGGACAGTCCAAACTTTACTTCGTTCTCAGCTGACTTGTAATGAGATGCAAGCTTCGGCCCGAACTTGCGGCAGACGCGCAGCAGACAGCATGATCGAAAATGTAGGCTAAAGTCAAGTCAAGTCAATATACTTTAATCATCCCTCACAGGGTAATTCAACTAACTACTATCTCATTCTGGGTCTCCGAGACGAGGCTGCGCCTCCCACAAGTCAACAAATAAACAAATTCCCTCCGAAGCGAGTGAAGAACCTAGCAACACTGTCATCCATTTTTATTTTTATTTTTCTTCATCCACAGGAGAGCTCTGCTCTCAGCCAATCAGAGGCAATGTTCGTCGAATAGGGCGAATGTTCCCAGAACATGTTGAGCGAAGCTTTTTGGACCCCGAATATAGCTTCGACGAATACTTCCAACTAGGTTCGCGAAGAAAAGTTGGCCCAATTAAGAACCAACTAGGTTCGCCGAATACTTCCAACTAGGTTCGCGAACAAACATTCGCCCAATTAAGAACGGGCTTAAAGAAAGACAGGTCATCGCAAACTTGAATAACATAAGAAGACAGAGCTGCAGCAGCACCGAAAAGAAGACGCCAACAACGGTGTGCACGTTTCTCTCAGTCCCCAACGGCTTGCTGGTGTTTTCAGGGTGGAGAACGTGGGTGTGATTGGAGGCCAAGATCGAGACGCTACCCCGGTGAGGATTACGTCAGATGGAAATGTGGCGTGGTATCCACCTGCTGTCGTCAGCACTTCGTGTGAGATGCTGATTGCCCGCTACCCGTTTGACACTCAGTCCTGCGAAGTCGTCTTGGTGGGGTGGACCTACCCCCTGTCTGAGATGGATGTCACTGCAAAGTAAGTCAAAGACGGCAGCAGCTAAATAAACAGTGTCTTCAAGTTCTTAATTTAGATCATAAATGGTTAAAATTTTGTTGTTGTTTGTTTTTATTTTATTCTTCTCTCTCTCTCTCTCTCTCTCTCTCTCTCTCTCTCTCTCTCTCTCTCTCTCTCTCTCTCTCTCTCTCTCTCTCTCTCTCTCTCTCTTCAGTTTCAGTTCACTGAAAAAGGTTTCAAGAAAATCGAAAATTGTAAACACACTGTTGTGTTTCTGCTGTTTTCATTTACTCTGGATAAATCGCAAAAGAGATTAAAGTAAAAGATTAATGTGTGTGTGTGTGTGTGTGTGTGTGTGTGTGTGTGTGTGTGTGTGTGTGTGTGTGTGTGTGTGTGTGTGTGTGTGTGTGTGTGTGTGTGTGTGTGTGTGTGTGTGTGTGTGTGTGTGTGTGTGTGTGTGTGTGTGTGTGTGTGTGTGTGTGTGTGTGTGTGTGTGTGTGTTCTGATTTTGATTTTGTTCTAGCTATTGGATGAAACGATTTTCGAGGCCTATTAATATAATATAATAATAGATTATTTATGGCGCCCCATCTCGTAAGAGCCCAGAATGCATACAAACACATAATGATACGCTCATTTCATCACACACACACACACACACACACACACACACACACACACACACACACACACACACACACACACACACACACACACACACACACACACACACAAACAAACACACACGTCTTAATCTTTTATGTTAATCTGTTGGAGAAAGGCCGGCGAAAGAAATAAGGAAGATATTTCCTGCTTTTTTTCCCAGTGGAATCGACACCGTCACCATGTACTCGGTTCATGGGGAGTTCGACCTGAAAGAAACAACTACCTACTACTCGGATATCATGCCACAGAACACATCGGGCGACGAGAACACCTACAGAAAACTCCACTACAAATTCACCTTCCGGCGGAAGTGGCAATTTTACGGACAGAATTTGGTACGTTGTACGCTGCTGCGGGAATTTTATAAGCAGGCCTTTAAAGCTACGTTCGTACAGTTCACTGAAAAAGGTATCAAGAAAACTCAAAATTCTGAACAGGATTTGGGTTTCTGTTGTTTTTATTTACGCTAAGCCTTTAAAGTTGTGTCCTAATCACTTAGTCATTTTGTGCGCGTAGTCAAAAAGGCGAACAGAATTAGTTCTTATAACAATGGACAGCCTGATCAATTTTTGATGTAGCTACAGATCAGGAGACCAAATGTGGCAGGAATTAATCGCGGGACTCTTCGCGATTCACATCGCCATCATGAATGCATGTAACTTGTTCACCTGATACTTTTATCTTTCTATTAATGACATGTCCAGATAAAGACGTCGATTCACAAGCAAACCCAAAAGAAACTTAGTTGCAGCTCACATAGCCGAGGCTGTAGCTGGGTATACTATATTGAGATAAAGACAAACTGTATTGTATCGTAATAATCAAGTTCGTGTTGGTGCAGGTGACAGATTTACTCCACGCCTTTTTTTCTTTTTTTTCTTTTCTCTTTCTGAGTTGTGCCTTGCAACTGATGCCTACCGTGGTGAAATCCTTCCGGATGAGCGTCGTGTTTGTCCACACATTGACATGGTGCTACAGTTTACACCCACATGTTGACAGAGTTGAGTCTTGTCCTTGCAGCTGATGCCCATCGTGTTGAACTCCATCCTGATGAACGCGGTGTTCGCGCTGCCCATAGACTCCGGGGAGAAGATGGGCTACTGTCTCACCGTGCTTCTGTCCTATGTCGTCTTCCTCACCTGGGTCACCGAGAACCTGCCACCCGTGTCCACGGATACCTCCATCCTACGTGAGTTCACCAACACACATTTAACGCTACATAAAAATGATCAACAACAATCAATCTCACTGTGTTGGCTTCCTAAAAAGAAAAAGGAAAAAAGAAAGAAAAACACTCAACAACATGCTTGTTACTAGGCTTCTTCTCTAGACCCCCCTCCCTATCCACATAACCACACCTCCACCCTCTGACAAACACACACACACACACACACACACACACACACACACACACACACACACACACACACACACACACACTCACACGCACACACACACACACACAAACACACGCACACACACACACTCACTTACGCACGCACGCACGCACGCACGCACGCGCACAGAGAGAGACAGACAGACAGACAGAGACAAAGAGACAGAGCTGCAGAGTTGTTACACGTCGAATAGTTCATCATAACATGGAATGTGGCAGTAGCAAACACGATTAGCAGACAAACAACGATGTTCTTGGCAGTCACTGAGCTCGTGTGTATGCACGCTTTTCAGAGGTGTACTTGGCTGTCGTGCTGTGTCTCGGTTGCCTGGCAACGCTGTTGACCACTTGGGTCCTCAACCTCTACCACACCTCACCGGAAAAGCCCATGGGCCAACACTATCGCAAGTTCGCAACTACGATGCTCGTCCCTTTCTCCAATTTCATCAACTGCAACAAGAAAAAACAGGACGATGCACACCGAGACGAGTCTGGCCGTCCCCATCACGTAACCAAGGTCACGCCTATGCCGCCAGGTCCCGTAACTGAGATGTCGCGTAAACTGCACCTCGAGCACAGCTTCATGGGTGACGTCAAGATAGTGGTCGCCAATGGCAAAGAATCTTTCGGAAGTGATGAAATCGAACAGCAGGAAACTCCCACCTACACGTGGCAGGAGTTAGCGTCCTTGTTTGATTGCTTTTTCTTGTGGCTGTTCGGAGGTATTTTGGTGGTACTTACCACTGTAATCATGTCACTGCTTTACGCTGACTATTAACCGTTTGTCGGGACACGCCCACTGCTCAAATACCTCCACGCATTTATAATTAAGGAAGCATGGCGGCGCTAGCATTCTTGAAAGATCAATCTATGTGATGAATTTCGATCTTCTTTGCCGCATCTGTAACGACACTAAGGCTATGACAGAGAGCAGATTTTTTTCTGCACATTGCGAGAAGCTAGTAAGAATTGCAAATATGAACAAACGTCAAGGCAGGAAGTGAATGACATACAGTCTGGCGCGCGTATTCTTTCTGACGACAATTTGAGAGAACTGTTCTGAAACAATAAGACGTTGTTGTACCGCTAACAGTTTTCAAAGCGTCTTTTGGCGTTTGATATGTGTTGGTTCAGAAAATATATTTTCGTCCGCCGTGATGGTAATTAAGGAAAGTCAAGCGATGGCTGTGTGTTTGATACGTCGTACTATCGTGAGAGCCGAAACAGTGGCCGTGTTGCGTCCGCGGCGATCGGTACGATAAGTTCTCGAGAACATCATCTCTAAGCTAATCCTGCCAGGTATGTATCTGAACCAGAAAAGCTTAATTCAGCACTCAGAGCTCAGGAGCTGTGTGTGTGAAAGTCGAGGTGGACGTCCTGGGCTCCCGTCCCTAATAAACCTACGGTTTCTGTGGACGTAAAGCAACACTTCAACCAATCAACACCCGACTTTGTAGGATTAATACCAGACACTGAGCGTACTCTTGTACTGGCCTTTGCGCAGACAACTAAGACTAAAAGAGATGGCGATTACCATCAACGTTTACATTTAGTCGGTCAAGAGGATGATCACATGTTTTTATCTGTCTCAGACTCAAGGTAATTTCTCCACACTTCATAGTGGTTTACGAAATGGTATGACTCTTAACCCACTTTCGAGTGGATTTCGGTAGCGTACGTCCGAGTTCACAAAGTGAAAAGAGTGGAAAAAATAACAACAAAAACTACACGAGTCCGTTCTGCAGCAAACCTGCCGGCCTCGTTACTATTTTTAGGGGACTTTCGAAAGTGACAACAGCAGAAAGGAGGAGGACACTCCCACGTATACGTGGCAAGAATTGTCGGTCATATTTGATCCTCTTTTTGTTGTTGTCTTTTTTGTTGTTGTTGTTGTTGATCTTCGGAGGCGCGTTCTGGTGGCGGTTACCACTATAAATTTTGCCCCGCTATACGCCGGCCAATGAGAATTATGTAGTGTATATAGACCTTCGTCCCTCTTTATTACAGAAGATACAGTTCAGTTTGAAAATCACTTTCTCAGTGTTGGTAGAAGAATTGACGTTCAGTTCCTGAAGGTATTTGGTTGCATGAATCTTCCATTCGATATGGCGAATGGACTGTTTCTGGCACATTGCAATTTTCTGATTTAAAAAAAATAAAAAATGATTTGATTTGATTTTTCTGATTTGTTTAATGTTTTATTCCGACAAATTGTTTGTTGATTCCTACACGCTATTGTTGTTGTTGTTGCTGTTCTTGTTGATGTTGTTGATGATGGTGATGATGTTGATGTTGTTGTTTATTCCGACACTGTTGTTATGGTGTGACATTGACAGTGATGATGAACAAATGAAACAACATTTAAAAAAAACATTCCTTTGTGCTTTTTCTTGGCGAAAATAAAACCCAAATGTCTTCTTACGTTTTCCATTGCTATTTATATATTGGATTGTATGAGTGTGTTCTGTGTTAGTATCACAATAGTATTTTATTGTGTTAGACCGTTAGAACTTAAATATTAACTATAGATTTGCGCCATAATAATGCCATTTTATTGACTGATTTGTTCAAAGAACTATAGTTACTCATTCTGGACTTCTTTTTTCTTCTTCTTTTCTCTCTCTCTGTCTCTGTCTCTTCTTCTCCCCACCCCGCCCTTTTTCCTTTTTTTTCTTTCTCTTCTTCTTCTTTTTTTCTCTCCTTTATTGTTCAAACTTTTTTTTCATACACCAAGACATTAAACTATATACAGAGCTGAATCTGGAAGAGGCTGCTGTAAAACACCTCCAATTACACCACCGTCCCTTCTACTATTTCACTTTTATTTATCCTGATTGAATATTACACAGGAAAACAGGATGTACCTCT